>SJYA01003091.1:1773195-1789378 GCA_006410615.1 Neotragus moschatus | reverse complement strand
ATCACTGTGGGTGCTTAGTGGAGAATGGATTGAGGAGGGACAAAAAATGAAAGAAGAGAAAGGAGTTAAATTGGTTTCCCACCAACTCAAGAGAGAATTGATGACTAGAGTTAGCAGCAGAAATGGAGAGAGGCAGGCAGATCTGAGACATAATTCAAGCAGAAAGTTTTGTTGATACGATGGATGTAGTGAATGAAGGAAACAGAAAACATCAAGGATAAGGTCAAGACTGTTGCCTGGGCACTGGAAGGGTGGTGGCATGACTTCTTGAAATAGGAAAAAATGCGGAAAACAGGGAAAACAAGCATCCCATAGGGGGCATGTTAATTTTGAGATACCTATTAGACCCTCATGAATCTGAGCAAACTCCAGAAGATAGCAAAGGACAGGGAAGCCTGGTGTGCTGCAATCAATTGGGTTGCAAAGAGTTGGACACAACTTAGCAACTGAATCACAGATTGATATACCAGGTAAGAAGATAGGAAGTCTGTGGTTCAGGAGAGAGGTCCTAGGAGAGGATATGTAGAGTCGTTGGACTAGAGGTGCTACCAATAGCCGTGGGCTTCCAAGAGAGAACCATCTGTGCAAGGAAGGAAGAGAAGAGAGAATCCTGGTACACACTTGCGTTTAAGTTCCAGGAGAGGAGGAGGAGCCAGCAAAGGCAACCAGGAAGGAGCGACTTGGGAGGTAGGAACGGGACCAGGGAGCCTCAGAGAGGCAAAACGAAAGAGTGATCATCTGTATCAGATGTGCAGAAAGTTGCCATGAGCTTAGCTTTAGCAATAGAAGCCTTGGAGTCAGTTAGAGGGGGAAGGGAAGTGAAAAAGTGGAAACACGGAGTACAGATAATTATGTCCAGTAGTTGTTCTGCATGGGGAATGACCAAATGAGATGGTAGCTGAAGGGGACATGGAGTAAAGGGGGAGTTGTCTAGAGCGATAGATCAGCAATTGAAAGATGCTGATGAGGCTGACTGAGGAGGGAGGGGGGAAGTGATGGTGCAGGCTGGAGCCCGCAAGTAGATAAGACAAAATAACATCTACACAGGCGAGGATGGGGCTCTGCTTGGAGAGGGACCCAAACCCTAGGCCTTAATGGGACAGAAGGCAGAAACCGAGTACGGAGGTAGGTAGTCAATGCTGAAATGTTGAGGACGTTTCCATCTAATTGTTTCTGTCTTCTTTGTGAACTGTGAAGCCAAGTCATCCGTTGGAAGTGAAGATGCAGGAGGAAGACAGACGATTGGACTTGTGACTGAAGAGAGAAAACGGCAGGATATAAATATCTCAGCAGAAAGTGTGTTAGGGTTTCCAGAAGGCGTCAAGGGCCCACTTGAAATATAGGTCACGTATTTAAGGTGACACTTGTCAGCACAGTTGGGCAACTTCTGCAATGTTCAGCTGCACAAGTCCAGTTACAATGGAGCAGCTTTGCCCAGTGAGTCAGTGGAGGGAGAATGGAGAGGGAGGGGAGGGTGTTCGCAGGAAGTGTTTAGGGTTGGACTATGGAGCGCAAGCCTGGGCAAGAAGATGAGACAAACATTTGGAAAATGATGTTCACTGGACAACTGGTTCGAATGAAATAGAAAGGTTTGGAATTGAAGCATTTTTAGTAAACAGGCCAGAGGGAAACACATCATTCAGAGAACGGAACGCTTAAATTCAGGACTTCAGAGACCATTTTTCCCCCTAGCCTCGCAGAATAGTTAACAATCTATGGAATGAGATCCCAGAATTAAGAAAGGCTTGTTGTCCTCACCTTACCCAGAAGGTATCCCCTCGTCTAAAATTATCCAATTAAAGAGCTTTTATTCCAATATCAAGGAACTTCCTATTAAAACTCAAACCCTACGGGAAAAATGATCTGTTCCAAGCCAGGCAGGAACACCTCATCCTCTCCTCTCTCCATAAGTATCTAGTGAGCAGCTCTCAGCCAAGGGCCCTGAGCAGCCCACCTACCAATGCACTGGGCAGGGGGAGTTAGAGAGGGCAAGATTTTTTTTTCTTTTCAGATTCTGACACAGAGAGAAAGTCACAAAGTTACTAATATTTCAAAACTAAAGCTACTCATTCTCAGTCTCAACACCAAACATGTATTTAGCATGTCTGTGAACTGTGAGCTATTCAGCAGATATGACAGGGCTACACAGGGAATAATACTTTACTGTGTTCCAATCACTGGAGAAATTTGGATAAAAGGCTCCATCTCAGTCCTGTGGTTGTTTACTGTCCTGCAGAAACACTCACAGTCTAACAGAAATAAACAGGTGCAATTACCGAGGGCCTGGACCATTGTACCATGAGGTAGGGATATGACTCAGGCAATAGGGAAACCAGAAGCGCTCACCCTGGAAAATGACACAGTATTAAACAGTTTTCAGAAGATAATCAGTGCTGGTATGAGGCATGGACTGCAAGGAGAAAAAAATAGCAACACGGTTTGTAGGTGGAAGTGAATTTCAAAACAACCCAAGTAAAGAGAAGAGAATGAGCATCTTTTGAGTCTCACTGTGCTGCATGTTATATTGGGGGTGATGATCTGGGCTCTATTGCTAGGTCTGCCGGCCTCCTGGGCCACTGTGCTTGCCACTACACAACGCGCCTCCAGATCCAGAACCACAGGAGTAGAGAAGGAATGGGGAGGAGGGCCCAGACGTGAGGACACTCGCCAGGATTCGAATCAGCGAGTCAGTGAATGACCTGGACGAAGAGGGTGGTGTGTTGATCTGAGATGTGCAAGACAGATGGCTTGGAGTCTGGGGAAGAAATAAGGCATTTGATCTTTGGATGTGCTGAAGCAGAAGGACCCCTTGCAGCCCAGAGTGGAAACTGAGGGCCCCGAGGGTGGAGTGTGATCGGAGCTGAGCTGACAGCAAAGACTGTGGGCTCAGGATTTCCCTTGCCATCCAGTGGCTAAAATTGGTCCGGGAACTACGATCCCATATGCCTGGCAGCCGAAACACAAACAAACAAAAACTGTGGAGCCCAGCTGGGCTGGCAAGTTCCTTGAGGGCAGAAACTGCCTCTGCTGCCTCATGGCATCTCCCAACTCCAGGCCTAAAGGAGTTCTAAATGAGTTTTCTTTACAAATTTCATTATAAATGAACGGATGGAGTATAAGGCAATAGGCATGTCTTGATACTTTATTATGATTATCTGTCAGTGACAGATTCAGGGAAGAGAGGGCACTACCTGCACAGACTTTCTCTTGGTTTATTTCCACCACCACCCCCACCTCCCGTGTTGTTGGCCCTTCTGTCTCTCCTTTTGTGAATTTATTAGTTAACTCTCCTCTTTGCACCCAGTGCTGTCTTGCACAGAGGAGACATCTGATGGGTGTTTACAGAACTGAATGCAGACCAACCTCCACGATGGGTACATTGTTGTGGTTGTGTATCTGTTGGGAACAGGAGGGCTGCTGAATATAGGACTTGCTGCTCTGCTTTCTGACACTGTCCCTCCTGTGGCCACATCGTGGGATCCTCTTGCTCATTTTATAGCGGGCTGAGCAGCTCAGCACGGCTTTAGCCTCCATTCCTTCCACCCTAAGCCAGCGTTGAAATAAGCACCGTGCCCCTCCGTTCCCTCCAAGAGCCCTTGGCACTGACCTCAGCCTGGCCTGGCATTTCCGCCCTCCCTCCTCACGATGGAGCCTGTACCCTCTCTGGATCCCTTCCTGGATGCTCAGATTGCCTTTCTAGATCTTGGCTGCCTTCCACCAGGATTTGGTCTCTGCTCAGATAGGGCTTGAGTAAACATTTCTCTCTGTTTAAACCAAGTCTGGGCATCCCCATCCTCATGGCTCGTGCATCTCAGCCAGCAGAAGCTAAGCCAGACCTATGGGTAAATCCCCTTCACCTTTTAAATCTATTATTCTGGAATCCATGGTCTACTTTCTCACAGTGGAGGTCCTTTCAGGAGGGAGTTTAGGGCAGGAGACAGTCTGGGTGAAGCTACCAGCCCTGGGCCAACCAGGCCAGGGAAGCCAGAACAGAAACCGTGCTACATTATATGAAGTGAAGTGAAGTCGCTCAGTCGTGTCTGACTCTTTGTGACCCTATGGACAGTAGCCTACCAGGCTCTGCCGTCCATGGGATTTTCCAGGTAAGAATACTGGAGTGGTTTGCCATTTCCTTCTCCAGGGGATCTTCCTTATACAGATATTTCAAAACCTCTCAGTAAATCTTTATCTCTGAAGGACAGTGTCACAACTTCCTTCCTTTTCTAAGCAGGAATCCCTGCTGTTACAATAGAGGAACGTCAGCACAGAACATACTTTGTAGAGGCAGTCATCAGACTGGACTGAAAATCTCAACCCATCACCCCTGGCTGGAACAGAAGGTGACCTAGGGGGTTTCGTACATCAGGTTCCACCTTAGCTTATTAACTCCTGCAGGGTAGGCCAGACCTCATCACATCTTGAAACTGAATCTCTTCAGATGAGTTTTACTACAGACACTCAGAAGGTGGCTCGGTGATAAAGAACCCGCCAGCCAATGCAGGAGATGCAGGTTTGGTCCCTGGGACAGGAAGATCCCCTGGAGGAGGGCATGGCAACACGACTGAGCGACTTCACTTTCACTTTTCACTTTCTTGCATTGGAGAGGGAAATGGCAACCCACTCCAGTGTTCTTGCCTGGGAAATCCCATTTCACAGGAGCCTGATGACATGGGGTCACAAAGAGTCGGACACAACTGAGTGACTGAGCTCGCACACTAGCACATATAACTGGAAGTTCTTTGGTGCTGAAAGTTTGACTGATAAATGCCACTTAGCGCAGAAATAAGTCCTTTGTGGGTGCACACAGGACTTGCTCCCCGGTGACTCTGCTGTCTCTGTTGTAGGGCAGCAGGTGGGCTGAGCAGATGCAGTAGCAGCATCACGCAAAGCTAGAAGACGGGGTCCAACCCACTGCTTTCCGACCAAGCGATACCCCCGCTCAGCCCCGGGGATGTGGGAATCGGGGCATCACAGTGTCTCCCACAGGGAGACTTCATGAGCTGATTCCTTTAGAAACTGCCCAGGAAAGCGCTCGTACCTAGCAGGTGAGTCTTGAGGAACCTGCCTTCACAGGTTCATTCATGACTTCCGGCCTTGTTTTTTCCCAAGAGCAGCTTTCCAAAAGACAGATAAGAACGTATTATAAAAGCGGGAATGACCTCTGCCCATTGCAGAATGGAAATTATCTGAGGGATACGGAATCAGGAATCCATTTTTGTAAAATTTTCCTCATGTAGTTTGCCCAAGTGCCTAAACCTTTCACTGACACTATTTTGTTTTTGTATGAAATACGTTTATAAGTACCTCCTAGTTAGGGTGCAATGGCACCCCACTCCATACTCTTGCCTGGAGAATCCCATGGATGGAGGAGCCTGGTAGGCTGCGGTCTATGGGGTCGTTAAGAGTCAGACACGAATGAGCAACTTCCCTTTCACTTTTCACTTTCATGCATTGGAGAAGGAAATGGCAACCCACTCCAATGTTCTTGCCTGGAGAATCCCAGGGACAGAGGAGCCGGTTGGGTTGCTGTCTGTGGGGTCGCACAGAGTCGGACACGACTGACGCGACTTAGCAGCAGCAGCAGCAGCAATTAGGGTGTACGAGAAGTAATGTCAGCCTGTGGGGTGGTTCAGGGTCAGGCTATTGTCCCCATTTCATAGATGAGTCAACTAAGACACAAGGAGGTGAAGAGCTTCGCTCAAGGTCATGTGACAAGTGTTGCCGGGAAGTGGGGAAGGCAGGTCTCTTAACATCTGGCCTACTTTCTTTCTCTCCCTGGCTGCATTGAGGTACTGGTCTTCCAAAGTTCAGAGCCCGTCTCTGTTAGATGAATCTGTGACTTGCTCTCAAGTATTAGGAGAACAACATTCTTGAGTGGGTTAATGGGTGGAAATGTCAGCTGCTCAAACCCCTTGGATTTCCTCTCTTTTTTCTCCCTTAGGAAAACTCAGCTGCCCAGATCCTGCCAGAAAGCCTAGCCCTGTTTCTTTAGCACCATCCCTAGAGATGGAGTGGAAACTTTGCCTCAGAAAGAACAGAGGGTCAGTGGGAGGGGAGGAAGCAGAAGACAAGTATCAGGGCGCCAGTCTGCTTCTTGAGGAGGTTTTTGTGGTTTCGTGAAGACAATGGCAGCTGTCTATAGTCCCCCTTCCTTCCTCATTTCGATTTGTTGTGACAACTGGAGTTACATTTTGGGATAAATATATAGGATCATATTTTTCACTCTGAGTATTGGAATAAGTAAAGCAATGGGACATCTCGCATATTTCTCCATTCACTTTAAACAAGAAAACTTTCTGCAAAACGAGTTTTAGTCTGTTTTCCTGGGTTGTGATGGGGAGGCAGGTGGGGGGAAGAACCTTGTGATCCATTTCCCTGATGGTAACAGCTTCTATCATCAAGTCACTGATCACTCAGCCAGGATGAGTCGATCAAACAAGGGGATCACCCTTACTCTTCTTTGACAGCCACCTCTTGTGAATTCTGCCCACAGCCCCCTCACCAGCTGCCGGCCTCTGGCCCCTCGGGCAGTCTTGTCTTCCCTTAAGGCCTCCCATCCCAAGAACTAGCCCGTGTATGGATATTCAAGTCCTGAACTCCATTTCCTCCCTGTCCTCCAAGCAGAACGATGGGACTCCTAGTAGAAAACTCTAATTTCTTTTGAAAAACACACTTAATTTTTTTCATTACATTTCATTAGAGTATAGGTGTGAGTGAGTCTGAGTGAACTCCGGGAGTTGGTGATGGACAGGGAGGCTTGGCGTGCTGCGATTCATGGGGTCGCAAAGAGTCGGACACGACTGAGCGACTGAACTGAACTGAACTGATAGCTGCTTTACGAAGTTGTGTTAGTTCCTGCTGCACAGCAGAGTGAATCTGCTCTATGTATACATGCATCCCCACTTTTTAAGATTTCCTTCCCGTTTAGGTCACCACAGAACAGGGAGTAAACTTCCCTGTGCTGTACATTAGCTTCTCATTAGCTGTCTGTTTTATACATAGTGGTGTGTATATTCCCAATCTCCCAGTGCATCCCACTCTTCCTTCCCCTCCTTGGTGTCCACATGTTCTCTGTGTCTGGGTCTCTATTTCTGCTTTGCAAGTAGGCCCATCTGTACCACTCTTATAGAGTCCACATATATGCATTGATATGCAATATCTGGCTTTCTCTTTCTGACTTACTTTATCCAGTATGATAGTGTCTATGTCCATCCATGTCTCTGCCAATGGCACGGTTTCGTGACTTTTTATGGCCTAGTGGCATTCCATCGTATATATGAAGCACATCTCTATCCATTCTTCTGTTGATGTGTGTGAAAAACACACTTTATTTTAACAAAAGGCCCCGGTGCTAAATCTGAGGTCCCCACTAGGGACATGCTTTGGGGGAGCAGGGTCTCCCAGGATCCCACACTTCCCAGAAGAGCCAACTGATTGCTGGTAAAGGGTGGTGAGGCTCCCACCCAAGTAATCTGTATCATCTCGCTTCACCAGCTGTCAAGAAAGAAATCTTTCCCTGTGACTCAGACTAGAACCTCCAGGAAAAAGCAAAAACAAAATCAGTGCACAACCTGGGTGACTGAAATTCAACGAAGCAGGAACTAAGTGGCAAAGGTCTGCAGGGAAACTTGGCACAAGATGAGAGTGAGAAAGAGATCTGTGAGGACAGGTAACAAAAGGAAGCGCCGTGGAAATGTGCAGACAGGCACAACGTGGAAGGAAACCTCAGACAAAGAATGTCAGGCGCAATTAGGAGCAAGGAGAAGCTAAAGCAAAATGCTTCCGAATGGTTGCTTTGTGGTGTGATGAGCATAATTGAACTTGACCAGACTCTCTGTTCTGATTTACATAACGCAACGGGGAGATGCCCAGTCTAGTTAATGTTTACCTTTGAAAGCCCTATGCTTTTTTCGTCTTATTTGAAATTTAGACTTGATGGGTTCTTTCATTTTTGTGATGCCAGTTTATTTCTTTATAGTATATCGAGACATTAAAAACAGACAGACTGGGATTTCCCTGGCAGTCAAGTGATTAAAACTTCACTTTCCAGTGCAGGGAGTGCGGGTTTGATTCCTGGTCAGGGAGCTAAGACCTCATATGCCTTTCTGCCAAAAAAATAAAATAAAGCAGAAACAATACTGTAACAGATTAAATAAAAACTTTTAAAATGGCCCACATTAAAAAAAAACCTTATAAAGAAAAAACAGACAGGACTATTGTCTCCTAAGAAATTAAAAACTATGGGACTTTTCTGGTGGTCCAGTGATTAAGAATCCACCTGTCAATGGGTTCCGTCTCTGGTTCAGAAAGAGTCCACATGCTACAGAGCACCTGGGCCAGCTAGTCACAATTACTGAGGCCCATGCAACGAAGGAAGCCGTTTTAGTGAGAAGCCTACACACCGCAACTAGAGAAGAGCCACGGATCACTGCAACTAGAGAAAGCCCGAGCATAACAATGAAGACCAAAACAAAAAATAAAAATTAAAAATAATCTTTATGGCTGAAAGATGGAAGACATTAGCAATGTCCCTCGTTCACCTTGGGCTTCCCTGGTGACTTAAATGGTAAAGAATCCGCCTGCAATGCAGGAGATCTAGGTTCAATCCCTGGGTCAGAAGATTCCCTGGAGAAGGGAATGGCAACCCACCCAGTATTCTTGCCTGGAGAATTCTGTGGAGAGAGGAGCCTGGTGGGCTACAGTGGGGTCACAAAGAGTCAAACACAACTGAGTGACTAACACTCTATTGACTCTTTTGCCTTAAGAAGGTTTAAAGAGATTCTCGTGTGTACGCCTTTTTCAGGATTTCTTCTATTTACAATGATTCACATAGATATTAAAAGTTTTCTATTTCTGGATTCCTAATGACTGAGCTGACATTGTTTTCCTGCTTTATAACATTTTAGTGGATCAGGGCAGAAAACAATGTAGCGGAAAAACTAAACTTTTTGAAGATAATATAATATATAAAGTCAACCTTATGATGGTGCATTTCTTATCTGTGCTCATTGGGCTTATTTACTGTAGCTGCTGACATTGTATCTATTGGCAGGCTTGGGAACCTGCCTTCCTGGGGCCAATTACCACCTGCTATGTATGTGACCCAAATCCATTTGCTTAATATTTGGAGTATCAGTTTTCCATCTGTAATGCAGAGGTAATAATAATGCCTACCCCTAAGAGTTGTTGTGAGGGTGGAGTTAATCCACATATAAAGCACTTATTAACACTCACTATCATTGGAAGAAAAGTTATGACCAACCTGGATAGCATATTCAAAAGCAGAGACATTACTTTGCCGACTAAGGTCCGTCTAGTCAAGGCTATGGTTTTTCCTGTGGTCATCTATGGATGTGAGAGTTGGACTGCGAAGAAGGCTGAGTGCCGAAGAACTGATGCTTTTGAACTGTGGTGTTGGAGAAGACTCTTGAGAGTCCCTTGGACTGCAAGGAGATCCAACCAGTCCATTCTGAAGGAGATCAGCCCTGGGATTTTTTTGGAAGGAATGATGCTAAAGCTGAAACTCCAGTACTTTGGCCACCCCATGCGAAGAGTTGAGTCATTGGAAAAGACTCTGATGCTGGGAGGGATTGGGGACAGGAGGAGAAGGGGACGACAGAGGATGAGATGGCTGGATGGCATCACTGACTTGATGGGCGTGAGTCTGAGTGAGCTCCAGGAGTTGGTGATGGACAGGGAGGCCTGGCATGCTGTGATTCATGGGGTCGCAAAGAGTCGGACACAACTGAGCGACTGAAATGAACTGAGCTGATTATTAAACCTCACTATTATCCAATAAACTATAGCCTTACACAGAGAAGACACAGAAATTAGACGTTATCCCCATTTGAATACTTAGAAGAAATCATTTAAGTAAAACTGTGATTTAATATATACAAATGCTCTTTATGAGTATGTTTTTTAAAAAACAATTTCTTTTGCAAAAGAAATGGGCAAAATCGAAACATGAAATGCTAAACAGTGTGGTTGAGAAAGAAACTCTATTTGGCTTAGTTAGTAGCTAGAACTATCATATTTAGCACTGACTTCTAATAAACTGCAATTTTTAACAAGCAGCCTGTCACTTCATAAATTCTGCTTAGAGTTGTGGCTCTTCCGTAGGTGTTTGTCACAAACCAGTTACTTAGGTTCAGGGAAGCCCCCAATGTCTGACTCTTGGTGGGGACAGCCAGAAAAAGAGCGTGCCTGTTTCTCTCTGCCTTGTGCCATGTTCAGAACCTTTCCAGGTGTACGATGTGTGTTGGTTAAACTGAAAATGTAAACAGGAAGAACAGTTTCACAGTCCTGAAAGGCTGTACGGTGAATCAGGGACTTATCCCCTGTTTCCAGCTAGCTCCACTGAGATTAACCGACTATCCTTGGGCAAGTCACACAACTTGCCCAGTTAGTTTCTAGTTTCTGCGTCAGTGAATAGGAAATGCAAATTACCCACTGGTCCAACCAGAGTGATGGAAGGATTAATCAATGCATGAAAATTAACTGGGTATATCTATATAGAATTGTAGATCTACTGTATACTAAATGATAAAAATATCTTTAACCCAAAAAGAAAAAAGTTAAAAAAAAAACAAACTTTAATTTACAAATATTTATCCCATATAAGTGTTTTTATAATTGTTTAGTTGAACTCTTAGACATTTCTATACCTGTAGATTATTACAAACCCTATTCTTCATACAATTATGAAAGTAAAATAAATTTTCTATCATGTGTCCAAATTCCAGTTTCTGAGCATTTAGGAAATCTTTCTTTCTCAATCTTCCCTTTTATTTAATTGGAAATTGCTTTAATAGTTACCACTATTCAAAGCTTTAACAGCATCATATACTTTCTACTTTATTATTCCATATTCTTCATTCTCCTTGAAGGGGCTTCTGTAAATTAAACCCTTTTTTTTTTTTTTTCCTTTGAGTAGATGCATTGCTTATTCCCTTGAGAAATGTGAATTAAGATTTCCCAGGACTCCAGTGACTACTCTTTCTTTTCTCTCCAAATGTTTCAATCCAACTCTCCTAAAATATGTGATCCGAGGTTGAATAATCAACTTTATCTTTTAACACACATCTGCACACAAACACCACAATCAGAACACACACATCCACAGACAGACACTTCTCTGCTTTATTATGTTTTCTCTCTTTCATCAACTTCTGATATTTTTACAAAGAATAGATCATAGCCACTAAATACAAACAGACCAAATTTCCCTTCATCCCCATGTGTGGCTCTCTAAAGTCAAGGTGATTTGTGATGCTAAGTTTAAAAGAAATATCACTGCTGTTCATTGATCTGCCTGGCGATTTAATAGATTTTCCCAATGAAATGAGACAGGAAAACATTTAATTAGAAGTGTGTTAAATCTAGAAGACATCAGAGTCTTTAGCAATCTTTGCAAATTAAACTCTTCATGTGTGGGAGAGATACAGAAGTACTTCACTTCATGTATATTGCTGCCCTGCCCCTGAGAATTTGAACACAAAAGGAATTTTTCNAGATTTTCCCAATGAAATGAGACAGGAAAACATTTAATTAGAAGTGTGTTAAATCTAGAAGACATCAGAGTCTTTAGCAATCTTTGCAAATTAAACTCTTCATGTGTGGGAGAGATACAGAAGTACTTCACTTCATGTATATTGCTGCCCTGCCCCTGAGAATTTGAACACAAAAGGAATTTTTCTTAAGTGAAGCTTAATTATTTTTAAAATCTCTCTCGAATCTTTTTTATAAAACAAAGCATCCTTCTGATGTCTGAGCAATAAGCCTGTATTCTATCCTATTTTATCAGCATAGAATTTAGCCTAGAACTAAAAATGAATTGAACTTTTAGAATTTTGTTTATTGAGTTATGAATAGTGAGCACTGTCTCAGTTCAGGCGCTTATGATGGTGTCTTTAAGTAAGGTAGTTGTGTGGACTGAATATTTGTCTTCCCCCAAAAGTCATGTCTTAAAGCCCTCCCTTCCCAAGTGATGGTTGTAGGAGGTGGGGCCTTTAGGAGGTGATTAGGGCATGAGGGTGGAGCCCTCGTAATGGAATCAGCACTCTTATATAAGAGACCTTGGTTCGCTCTTTCCATCAGGTAAGGCTACTAGAAGTCTGCGTCTGTAACCACGGGAGGGTCCATGGCGAGGCCAGCATCCTGATCTCGGACTTCTGGAACGTCCAGAACCGTGAGAAATCAATTTCTCTTGTTTGTAAGTGGCCCAGGTTATGGTAGTTTGTTATGACAGCCTGAGCAGACTGAAACTGTAGTATATTTTCAGAAATTCATAGGCTGGGAATTCCCTGGCGGTTCAGTTGTTGGAACTCGGTGCTTTCACTGCTGTGGTTGCGGGTTCAATCCCTCAGTGAGGGAACTAAGATTCCACAAGCTGGGCGGTGCAGCCAAAAAGAAAGAAAGGGAAAAAAAAATTCACAGGTTAATTTAAAAAATGTATTTCTTCCATTATGAACCTCCACTATCATAGGGTGGGGGCTGGGGGAAAGGAGGATGCAATAGAGGCATACTTTTAAAATAGTAATAATAGCATCCATCTGTTGAGGGCTTACTATGAGAGATTCTAAGAGCTTTACTTTATTATCTTATTTACCCTTAATAAGAAACTGGTGAATTTTTATATCAGCAATGTGATCAGCTGCAAGTAATAGACAACCTCAAAGACAGCACTTTAATAGGTAGAGGTGTGGGTCTTTTTCACATAGAACAGGAAGTATTAAGGTACACAGTCCAGGGCTCGGAGAGCTGCTCAATGAGCTGTCGTGCCAATTCTTTGTGACCTCATGGACCATAGCCCTCCAGACTCTTCTGCCCATGGGATTTTCCAGGCAAGAATACTGGAGTGGGTTGCCATGCCCTCCTCTAGCAGAATCTTCCTGACCCAGCATCAAACCAATGTCTCCTGCATGGGCAGACAGATTCTTTGCCACGGAGCCACCTGGGAAGCCCCAATGATGCTGTTAAGGACCCCAAATCTGGTTACTGGTGTAAACTGTGACCCAACGTGGATTCCAGCTGTAAGAACAGCAGCATCCTCAAGGCAGCATCAGGAAAAAGGGTACAGGCATTAGTAACGATCTGTTGTTGTCATTATTACCAAAAAAATATTTATTACCAGAACTTCTATCCAAGTGGCAGGGCTGCAAATAATTAAAGGGCACATTTTTGGTTCTTAAAGAAGCTGCAGATGAGTTGGATGAACCAGACGCCACTATAAGAAGATAAGTGACAGTGGAGGTTACTGCAGTTCAATGGCAGCAACAATGTAGGTGCTAGATGTTTCCAGGCTGGAATGATTCGTACCACAATGTACTAACCCAAAAGGGCTTTAGAGAGTGTGTCATCAGAATAGTCATTTTATAGATGATGAGTAAGCGGTCAAGAGGGATGAAGCAAAATTACCCAGCTGGTAGCTGAGCAGAAACAAGAATCCAGGGGTGGGGAATTTTCATTGGTTGCCCTCCCTTCAGAGCATGCTGCTACTGTTATTGGAAAACTGGGTTTGCCTCTTGCCTCTTGAGCCAAAAGTCACAACCAAGCCAACAAACTGCAGAAGGAAGGAATTACTACTTTCAGCAAGTGAGAAGAACACAGGGACCTCACCAAAGCAGTGCCTCCCCGAACATCACAACTGGGGAAGTTTTAAGCTAAGAGTATATGCATATTCATAAAGGGGCTTGAGCAGAGGAGAATTCCTCCTGGATTTGGGGCAGAAGTTGACAGAGTACAAGCTTTAGTTGATTGAAATCATAGGGTCATAAAAGGGTAATATCACCATCCTCTGAGATCCAGTTGACTTGGTAGCTTGAACCCTTGAAGGGCATCTAAATTCTGCAAAATAGTTCAGAAAGTGCTTCTGCCCGATCTTTACCACTGAAACAGAATTGCGTCTTTTCGAGCATTTGTCTGCAGTCGTTACTTCTCTTGCCTTGTAATAGTCTTTGTTCTTTTGTTCCTTTGATCATCATCATTGAGACCTATTCAAGGGCAAGCACTGTGGCCAGGCTTAGATCACAAAGCAGCTTAGGCCTAAAATGGTTCTTCTTATATCAAAAGTTATATCTGGTGCTTTTCCTCTGGGGACCCTCATCCTATCTGCTTACACTACCAAGCGCTAAGCTGGGGGAGGAAAGCTTCACCAGCTTTGTGTATCAAATATAAAGCTTCTGTCTACAATGAGTTAGACACACTGTTAGGTATTATTGAAGCAATAACAACAAGCTAGCCATGGATCAGGCAGTCAATTCTCAAAAATGATCCAGAAAGAGATTGGATTTATTCATGAATAAGCACAATGCTGTAGTTGGAGGACTTTAAACTGAGTCTGGGAAGGAGGGCAAGTCTTACACAGTTAGAAGCAGTGAAGCAGGGCATTTCGGGTAGGAAGAATGTCAAAATAAAAGCTTCAGACCCAGAAATGAGCTTGACATTTTCCAGTGGTGATGAAGAGAAGAACTTTGCTGGCTGGGAGGGGAGCAAAGTTGGAGACTGGTGGAGGCAAGCGCGGTGAGCTGTGTGTTCTAGCTGGGGACAGGCCAGGAAACCACTTGCTGTCTCCCCTAGGACATCAGTTGTATGTCATGACCCACTGCTGAACAGATCCAACGTTGCTCTTATTAGAGGCCACATTCAGGGTGGCTCAGTGGGAGAGAATCTGCCTGCAGTGCAGATGAGGGTTCAATCCTTGGGTCGGGAAGATCCCTGGAGAAGGGAATGGCTACCCACTCCAGTATTCTTGCCTGAAAAATCCCATGAACAGAGGAGCCTGGCGAGCTATGGTTCACGGGGTTGCAAAGAGTTGAACACGACTGAGCACGCATCCATAAGCCCACATTTATCATTTGTACATTAAGTATTAAACTTCTTTCTACAATGAGACACACTGTTGGGTGTTATTGAAGTAATTATAACAAACTAGTCATGAATTAGGTGGTCAACTATCAGATGATCCAGAGAGACTGGACTTCCTTATAAATGATCCTAATGCAGGCCCTTATGTGAAATGCCAATACACTGCTTTGTCTCTCAATAAAATGAAATGAAAAATTGTGTCCAGCTGATAAGATGAGACAAGACTCTTAGGCAGCACAGAACCTGGAAGGAGAAAACTGAAGGATCAGGAGAACATTGCAGAAAGAGGGAGCAACTTGAACAAACTTGGGGGGATGTTAAGTGGGAGGATGGGGGTGGGTCTAGTTAACAGATGGACCAGAAGATGGATGAAGGGAGTGGGGGACACGAGAGGGAGCGATGTGTGTCACTAAAACCACCCCTTCAGTCTTCACTGATCTAGCGGAGGAAAGATCTTGGGATCTTGAGATCTTGAATCTCTCCAGGTTGCTGAGTTTTCTCTTAAAACTCACCCTGCATTCAAAGGCCTAGAGCCTTGATACCTACTGAAACCTTTCTGTTCAGTCGCTCAGCTGCGTCCTACTCTTTATGACCTCATGGAGTGCAGCACACCAGGCTTACCTGTCCTTCACTATTTCACTCTATTGAGAGTTTGCTCAAACTCATATCCATTGAGTCGGTGATACCCTGCAACCATCTCATCCTGTCACCCCCTTCTCCTCCTGCCTTCAATCTTTGCCAGCATCACGGTCTTCTGCAATGAGTTGGCTCTTTGCATCAGGTGGCCAAAGGATTGGAGTTCAGCAACAGTGAATATCCAGGGTTGATTTCCTTTAGTTTAAACTGAAACTTTTACACTGGGGAATAGTTGGCTCCCAACGGCTAAGTTTGTTACACCCAAACAAACATCGTTCCGGTATCACTAACCTAACAGAGATAAGGAAAATGTTTCAGCGAACATTAATAGGAGATTTCGAGGAGCACTTCTCAGAGTTGAGTTGATTAAGACTCTCTAAGGCCAAGGGAGCTAGCTTTCCATGGCCCTTCTATCTCCAAAACAGAAACAACGCAAAACTGCCTCTCTGAGGCCAAAATAGAAGAAGAGGTGAAGGGATGTGAGCCTGGCAGGAAAAGCTTTCCAGGCCTGGTCCTGCACTTCCACATGTGATCTAAATTTACACTCAAATCTGAGAACAGGAAGACAGATTACGTGTCTGGTTTCCATTGTAAATTCCACGTTCCCAGTTTGAATTTCCTTTAGTATCTTATAGGATTCTTTCAGTCTCCCCCACCCCACCCCATCCCCTTATCCCAA
>SJYA01003091.1:1707748-1773101 GCA_006410615.1 Neotragus moschatus | reverse complement strand
TATCCCAACCCCCACCACCCCCTATCCCATCCCTCACCCTCCCATGCCATCCCAGGCTGCGCTGGTATCCACACTGTAGACACACAGGGCTGTGGTTTCTGGCACAGGATCATAAGAAAATTCCAGAAAGTCTGAGCAGCTGTGAAACCTAGAAGGTGGTTATTTGATGGTGATAACATCAGCTCTGGGGAGATTTTCTCCACGGCCACCCCTCCCGTAATGGGCTCTTGCTTCTGTTCTTGTTGTTTAGCCGTTAAGTTGTGTCCGACTCTTGCAACCCCATGGACTGTAACCCGCCAGGCTCCTTTGTCTATGGGCTTTCCCAGGAAAGAATGCTGGAGTGGGTTGCCATTTCCTTCTCCAGGGAATCTTTCCGACTCAGGGATCAAACCCGGATCTCCTGTACTGTCAGGCAGATTCTTTATCGCTGAGCCACCAGGGAAGCCCTGTTCTGTTCTAGGGACAGGCGATTATTAAACTGGTGTCTGATTGTGTGCAGAGGTCTGAGTTTCTTTCTTATCATTTTCCTCCTTGCCACTCCCGTTTGTACCTTTCCTTTATCTTTTCCCTTCCAGATAAAACAGAAAGTCCCAGCAGTGTGTGTTGTGTCTAGGAGGGGAGGGGGAGTGGAGGTAGTGGACTGTTTTGACCAAGGTCAAGGGCAACTTGGGAAGAGCAGACTTCCAACAATGAAACATTCGCAAGTTTCCAGTCCATGCCACCTGCACCTTGTCTTTCTGTATCCATGGAGACAAGCACTTCTCCCCTCCCCACCAATAACCAGGCCATCCCTGAGTTCAAAAGTAGTTTCAGTCCTCATACAAGTCTGTGGAGGGTACCTAGTAACTCACAGACTGCAGGGAAGGCTGTGTTGGTTAGCTAATTAATAAGAACACAGCACTCTAAACGTGCTGAGCATTTATTTCATATATCCTGGGACTTATTACTTAATAATAAAAGCTGCTCCTGGTGAGAAGGCTAAAACTCAAGCTCTAACAAGAAAACAGTCTCTAAAGCTACATGCCTTCCCCTGATTTTCCTAACACTGGAAGACATTTGTCTAACGTTAGCAAGCTGTTTAGAGAAATATGAAGGAAAGAAGAAGAGAAAAATTAGTGTAGTTAGAAAAGCTTTCATGAAGGATAAAATGGGGAGGAGGAGAGAAGGTAAGGAGTGGATGCAATAGGAGTCATCAGGAAGAACAAAGACCCCAGACCCAGGAGTAACAGAGGACAGAGTCCCGTCTCTTGGACAAGTTCAAGGACAGCAGACATCCTCTGCAAACGTATTTTCTAAGAACAGTTTGAGGTTGTCCAGACATTCTATTCAAATTAGTGGCTATTCTGGGGAGAGAAAAAAAAAAAAGACAGTAGCTGCTGAAACAAGCAATCTGGATGTACAAGTAAGTTAATGTTCACAGATGGACAGTTTTCCAGACCCGTCTCAGACTCTTTGCTATGAAGTGTCTCTGTGAATTGTTGTGGTTTTCCAGCAGGCTTGGGACAGAGGCTAGGAGAGTTAAAATCCCCCCAACCCCACAGCTTCTAAATTTAGTGTTTACTTTTTTCTCTGTTTTAGTTAATATAGTCTTACTGGCTCACTGCCATGTTCTTTCTTCAATGTTTCTTCTATGCCAGTTTTTTTTTTCTTTTTTAAATTATGAAAGTATGCTAGCACATTTACAGGAGACTTGAAAAGTACAGAACAAAGTTACATATAGTTACACTATACATTGTAATTATTTTTTAGTAGATAAATTAAGGCTTTCAGTTGGATAGTGTTATTGTTAATATTGCAGTACTGTTATAATGTGTAAAATGCATGCTGAAGAAAGCTTAGTTCTACAAGGAAGCAGAAAAATCTCAAGGTGCCGAGAATCAAATCCTTCTCACACAGAATCTACGGGACACATCTTCTATAGACTGCCCAGTTGTGGAAGGTGGCAGGCACTCCAAAGAGAGAATGATTTGGGGGGAGTCCTGAAGAAGGAAATGGCCACCCACTCCAGTATTCTTGCTGGGGGAATCCCACGGACGAGCCTGGCGGGTTAGAGAGCATCCGGTCACGGAGAGTCAGACATGATGACCAGCACACGTCCCTCTCCTAGATGGCACTGGGTGACTTCAGGAAGGGCTCCCATAGATGGATCTGCCTACCCAGGAGGACAACAGATCTGACTGCCTAGTCAGGGACTGAGTGCCCCCAACATGAGTAACTGTCCCCTACTGGATGGATCCAAGCAGAGACAGGACCACTTACACAAGGGGATTTCTGCTCTCACAGAAGATGGGACACACCCTCCTAAGTCCCTGGTTTTATCACCCTGGCAGCACATAACCAGTGAAAATATGAAAGTCCATCTTTAGATGGCTTTGCTCTCAGGACTGAGAATTACAACCTCTGATTAAGAGAATGCAGACACACTCAGTGGAATGATTTGGAGGTTAAGGGTATTTGAGTGATTTCTGAGCACTCCTTTCATGCTTCCTCTGCACTTCTGGCCTATTTACATAACTTTTCTTCCCCCTCATCTACAAGGATTTATTGGGAAATAGGCTGTGACACACTCAAAAGCAAACTGTTCCTTGCAGCTTCTTAGGAAAGCGCTAAGACATACTGATTATCTTACCAGTGCTGAAGGTAAACTTAACAAAGCTAGTAGGCAAATAATAACATTGAAAAAAACAGATGCATGGAATGGACTTTTGGACTTTGAGCGAGAGGGAGAGGGGGGGAAGGTTTGGGAGAATGACACTGAAACATGTGTGCTGTCGTGTGAGAAACGAAGCATCGGTCTATATTCGGTTCAGGATACAGGATGCTTGGGACTGGTGCACGGGGATGATCCAGAGAGTTGATGTGGAGTGGGAGGTGGGGGGNGAATGACACTGAAACATGTGTGCTGTCGTGTGAGAAACGAAGCATCGGTCTATATTCGGTTCAGGATACAGGATGCTTGGGACTGGTGCACGGGGATGATCCAGAGAGTTGATGTGGAGTGGGAGGTGGGGGTGGGGGGGTTCAAGATTGGGAACTCATGTACACCTGAGATGAAAAAATAAAAATTTAAATTAAAAAAAAAAAAAAGAAAAAGAGATGGATTTGTCTATTTGTTTTCATTTGTCCTTCCTTAAAAAAATTTTTTTCTTGAAAGAAAAAGATACATAAAAACACCTATGGACCCACTATCCAAACCACAGCACCCGACACAAGGCCCTCTCTCTGCCTGCACCTGTCTCCTCTGTCAAACTTAAGTTTATCCTGATATTTCTACTACTCGTGTCACTGTTTTCCTCCATAACTTTTATTACCTGTGCTTTCATCCTTAAAAAATATTTTATCTAGAGTTGCCGGTGTATGAAATGGAGTGAATAGAATCACTCTTTTCTCAAAGTTATTTATCTATTTGTCTATGCCGGTTCTTAGTTGCAGCGTGTGGGATCTAGTTCCCTGACCAGGGATTGGACACGGGCCCCATGCATTGGAAGCATAGAGTCCTAGCCGCTAGACCACCAGGGAAGTCCCCATACTTTAATCTTTTGTTGCTTCTTTGTTCAACATTTTATTTTTTTTAAGAGCCATCTTTTAAAAAATTATTTATTTATTTTTGGCTGTACTGGATCTTTGTTGCCGCAAGTGGGATTTCTCTAGTTGCAGCAAGTGAGGGCTACTCTCTAGTTGCCGTGTGAGGGCTTCTCGTGGTGGTGGCTTCTCTGGTTGTGGAGCACGGGTTCTAGAGCATGTAGACTTCAGCAGCTGTGGGCCACAGGCTTAGAATCTTCCTGGACCAGGGCTCGAACCTGTGTCCGCTGCATTGGCAGGCAGTTTCTTAACCAGAATCTGCATCACCAGGGAAGTCCTCAGCACTGTATTTTTGAGATTCATCCATATTATACTCCTATTGTATTTTACTGTACGATTATGCCACAACTTAACAATCCAGTCCACTTCTGGTGGACATTTGGATGGTTGCTCCCTCTTCGCAATTGTGAGCAAAGCTGCTGTTGATTCCGGAATGTGTTTTAGAGCCCACTTGTGCAAGGGTTTTTCGAGGGTACAGGCCTACGTTGGAATTACTAAGACTTTGTGTATGTGCACATTCAACTGTCTAGGTAATACCAACTTGTTTTTCTAAAGCTGTTATACATTTGAATCTGACCTGCAGCGTCTGAGTTCTGGCTGGTCACTCTGCATCAGCAGTTGGCGTTGAACAACTTTCTAAACATTAGCCACTTGGATGAGTGTGAGGTGCTATCTCACAGATTTGATTTACACTTCCCTGGTTCTCAACCATTTAAATTTGTTCTTTTGTGAAATTCCCCTTCATTTCTTTTGCTTCTTTTTCTACCGATTGCTAGATTTTTACTTGTTTTATATCAATTCTTTGTATCTTTTGGATTCAAATATTTGTTTGATTATGCAGGTCATGAACTGTTATTTAAGAAATAAACTCACCCAGAATTTGTTAACGTATTTTCCTATATTATAAAAGTTTCATATCATATATCATTGAATCTAATTTGCCACTGATTGTAAGAAAAATCACAATTTCAGAAATAGTAAAATGTGAAAAAGAAAGTGTATACTTGAAAGGATGACATTAATGCAATTTTTTTTCTTATATCCGTCTTTAATCCATCTAAAGTCCCCATGGACTGCAGCCCACCAGGCTCCCCCGTGTCCGGGATTCTCCAGGCAAGAATCCTGGAGCGGGTTGCCCTTTCCATCTCCAGTGCATGAAAGTGAAAAGTGAAAGGGAAGCTGCTCAGTCTTGCCTATTCTTAGCCACCCCATGGACTGCAGCCCACCACACGTAGTATCAAATATTTGATACACAGTATTTAAACACTTACATTTTCATATGGATTTGTTCTTTGACTCAAACAAATGGATTTTTCTAGTCTTTTTTTTTTTTTTAACTGATTCTTGACTTAATTGCATTGTAGTCAGAGAATATACTCTGTATGATAGGAAATTTTCTAGATTTTTGAGACTTGCTCTGTAGCTCAATCTATGACCAATTTTAGTGAGGATTCTGGGTGGGTTAAAAAAATTTTTTTTTTCCTTATTCTATGATTTTGCACTTGGGATCCCTCCTTTATTAGGTCCGCCACTAAACTTGCTGCTTAAAGCAGACCCTCTGGTTTTACTTCTGCCCCCCCAAGACTCCCAAAGCTGCAAAAACCAATATTCAGATTCACTCAATTCAGCAAATACCTTCCAGGCAAAAGCTGACTTTGGTCTTTGCTTACTGCTCTGAGTTCTGGCCTTCATGCGCTCTCCTAGGACTATTTAACTTCCTGCCAGTTTTTGGATCCCTTCTAGAATATATCTTTTAATATTTTACCCAGTATTCTTGTTTTCAATGGAAGAGTGCGTCAGATACTTAGCCAAGCATATAACTAGAAATGGAAATCCTCTTTTAGCTTTCATCAAATATTTGTTGAACACCTACTGTGTGTGGATTAAGCACTGTAGTTGTGATCTGTGCAAGGTGGACTAGTGACGCAAGAAAAAGGATGCAGACTGGGGTAGGACAGTAGAGGCACTGGACAGAAGTTGGTGGGAAGCTGGTTGAAACTAAGGTTTGGGGCGTTAAGCAGGCCTGGGGTGAAGGTCAAGGTCTCAGCGTACTGGCTGTGGGGCCTAAGGCAAGTCACTCAACCTCTCTGTGCCTTCAGTCCCTTCTTCAGTAAATTGGCATTAACAATAGCAGCTGCCTCAGAGGCTTGTAGTTAGAATTACTAGAAAGCTCAGCAGTGATGGCTCAGAAAATGCTAACTAGTCTGTGTTCTCACAGAAGAGACGCATAAACTGGGAACAACAAGGTTATTTCTCTGTGACTGAATCCCCTCTCCCTGGAGCTACCAGCGGAAGGGCATAGGACCCCTGCCTTCCAACTTTGGGCTGCGGAGACTGGATCCTCATCCTAGTGACCATCTTTCCCTCTTCCAGAATCCCTCAACGAGACCCCCTTCTCACCGGCCCTCTCTCTGCTGACTTAGATTGCTTCCTCAATGAGTTTAGATTGTGGATATCGGGGCCAGGAAGGCAAGGGCTGCAGGCAACTTCTGCTTTGCAGAAGTTCCCTGAGACAAGCAGCATGTCTGGGTGCATTCTTATGGGGGTGGGGGAGAGGGGGCAATGCATGAAGAAAAATGAACATTCATGTTTTAAAAGCTAGCCTGCTGCAGAAGGGATGGCTAAAGCATACCAGCTAGAAGGAGCAGGAAAGGAGAAGTGTGCCCTGGATGCTATGCAGGATAACCTGGGCTTTTTCCTCTAGGCAGTGGACTGTCAATAACTGGTGCCCGGGTCTCATCTGTGATTCAAGGTGAAGGGTGCTTAGAAGTTGAGGAACAGAGGGCTAGGAGACCAGTTAGAATATGTCCCCCAGGGAATCCTCAGAGATGCTGTGGGAGAGGGCCTGATGGCTAGAAGGTGAGGCCTCCTGTTGTGCAGCTGGGGAGGTGACTGAAGGCCATCGACACAGTCGCTCCGCAGAGAGCTTTGGAGAGTAGAAACGACAAGACGTGGTGGATATGGAGGGGAGAGGAAGGACACAAGACCTCCTTCTAGGTTTCTGGCAAGGATGACTACGTGGATGATGGAGCAACTAGCCATGATAGGAGATTTCGGAGGAGCAGGTTTGAAGAAACAAGTGCAATGGACCTGCATTTGATGTCACGGTGGGCCAGGCTGGTGGAGGTGTCTAAACTCTATGGACATGGGCATGGGGCCCTCGGGATTCTGGCTAGAGCGAGGATGAGGGAGTTTCCAGGAGGAAATCGTGCTCAGTAGTATCTTACTCTTGAGGCTGTGAGGGAGGGTCTGAAAGGGTACATAGAATTTGGCAACCAAAAGTTTGTTGGTGACTCTGGCATGAGTAGCATCAGGGGTGGAGGAGGAGCGAGAACAAGGCTGTGAAGAGGTGAAAAAGCAGAGTCTCTTCTTTCCAGCTTGGCTGGGGAGCCAAGCTGGGAGATAAACTGATGGCCTAGCGGGGCAAGAAAGCCGGCTCCTGCTCCTCCTTCTCCCCCACCCCGCCACATCCAGCTCCCTGAGCCCACTCGCACGGAGGGGTTGTCCAGAGTTGGGGCAGGGGACACCAGCGGGTGAGGGAGGGAGTGCGGCTAGGACACCTGAAGGAAGTGCTTCTTTCCTCCTGCATAAATGGAGGCTCCCAGCACTCTTCTTAGATGTTAGGGGCAGGAAAGTGAGTGTTAGTAACTCAGTAATGTCCAANATCCAGAGTTGGGGCAGGGGACACCAGCGGGTGAGGGAGGGAGTGCGGCTAGGACACCTGAAGGAAGTGCTTCTTTCCTCCTGCATAAATGGAGGCTCCCAGCACTCTTCTTAGATGTTAGGGGCAGGAAAGTGAGTGTTAGTAACTCAGTAATGTCCAACTCTTTGTGATCCCATGGACTGTAGCTCACTAGGCTCCATGGAATTCTCCGGGCAAGAATACTGGAGTGGGTTGCCATTCCCTTCTCCAAGGGATCTTCCTGAACCCAGGTCTCCTGCACTGTGGGCAGGTTCTTCACCAACTGAGCCACCAGAGAAGTCATGGGCAGGAAGTGAAGGCATATCATGTAACAGGTATTTCATGAGTCTCTGTTTTGCTTAGGTAGTGGCGTAATGTAGGTAAATATCAGAGAATGAGGAAATGGTAAACGCGTGAACCTGTCACTCAGATAAGGGATCCAATCTCAGGTAGTTTGGAGGGAGGGAGGATGTGTAGGGCTTCCTGAATGATGGAAGGAAGGAGGCCTGACAATAGTTTCTTCCCAAGCTCTTTCCCAAGGCAATGAGAATGGCCTCAAAGAAACAGGAAAAATCTAAGGGGGGGGGGGTCAGTGGGGAGGAGGGAAGCCAACAAGTAACAGAATCCTCAGGTCCCACACTATGCTAAATTAGGCACTTTACTATGCCTGTACGCTCAGTTGCTAAGTCCTGGCTCTTTGCAACCTCATGGACTGGCAGCCTGCCAGGCAACTCTAGTTCATGGGATTTCCCAGGGAAAAATACGTTAGTGGGTTGCCATTTCCTTCACCAGGAGATCTTCCCAAGTTGGGGAATCAAAGCTGCCTCTCCTGCATTGGCAGCCGGGTTCTTTACCACTGAGCCACCAGGGAAGCCTGTTTTAAGTGTAATGGTGTGTGATTCTCAAGACAATTCCAGGAGAAAGGCATTACTATTCCCATTCTATTAACATAGAAAGTAAGGGTGCAACTATTTTTCTCACTTTAATTTCATTTCTCCAGAGCAGAGTAAAATACTCTGAAATACAAAGGGAAACGTCCAGCCTTTGTCTTTGAAAATTTTTATCCGCTTGTGAAGCCTGGCAACCCAAAAGGGAAGCTCTAGAATCCTTGGGCCAAGGAAACCACCTATGTTTCTGTGGGGCCCTGGTTAAGGATGGGGCGAAGCTTGGCTGAATGCTTGAGAAAGGCAGAAGGAACTTGGAGGAGGAAGTGGTTGTCTGGTTCCTTCTGCAGAGGCCACCCAGGGGCCCTGAGACAGGGAGCTGGTTCCCCGGTCCCAGCCCTGTCAGCCCACACTCCGTCGGTGGGAAGAGACTGAGCTGCGGCTGGGCTTGGGAGGAGCTTTATATAAATGCCCTACTTTTCAATATCCTCAAAGCTGTAGAAGTTGTTATCCACAGGATGCATACTGAGAAGTTAATGGAATTTGGAAGGAACACATGTACTTCCATTCATAACTTTCAGTAAGGGCATAGGCAGCAAAGAAACAAAAGCCAGTGTGCAACAGTAATATCCAGCCCGAGCAATACATTTGTTTAAATGTATATTTTCAAAAAGAGGATGTTTAATAGGATGGGGGCGGGGCGCGGGGAAGCAATCAAACAGATTTGCTACTGGTGATCGAAAGTGGATTATGAAATACTGATGCCTTGTATCTTTTTTGCCCTTTACTGTGTTTAGTCGCATGGGACTGTTTTACAACCCCCTGGACTATCCATGGGAGTCTCCAGGCAAGAATACTGGAGTGGGGTTCCACTTCCTTCTCTAGGGGACCTTGCAGATCCAGGGATACTGCACCTCCTGAACTGGCAGGCGGGTTCTTTACCATTGAGCCACCCGGGAAGCCCCTTTCATATTTATTCTTTTTGGGCAATTGGGCTCTAAGATGCTCGTGACGCGCTGCAGGGTTGCCATGGGGACCAGGAGACGCTATTATAGAAAGGTAACATTCGGATGGCCTCACGCCCGCCAGAGGCCGGGTCCCGCCGAGCGCGCGGGAGATGGGAGGCTGGGCGGCGCGCGGGGCCGCTGGCTGGAGGGTGGCGTGTGGCCGGGAGGGGGCGGTGGAGCGGCGGCGTCACGTGGCGGGGCGGGGCCTGCGAGTCGCCCGCCTGCCCGCCCGCCGCCGCTGCTCCGCCGCGCCGCCGCCGCGTCCCATTCATGAGGGCCGCCCGGCTCGGCTGCGGCCCAGGCGGCTCCCGAGGCAGCGGCGGCGGCGGCGGGCTCCCGGGCCTCGCGCTCGCCCCTGGCCGGCCCCGCCCCCTCGGCCGCCCGCGAGCGCGCCTAGCCCGGCGGGTTCTCGCCGAAGCCATCCGGCCGCCGCCTGCCCTCCGGGCGCCGGCGCGGGCCGGGAGCGGAGTCGCCGCAGGTAAGGGGGGTCGCGGGGCCGGGTCTTCCCAGCGGTGAGGTGGGTGGTGGGGAGGGGCGTCTCCAGCTCGGCTACTGGCCGTGTCCCCTGCCTGCGCCCCTTGCGGGCGGGCAAACGCGGAGAAATTCGGCGCCCCCGGCGCGCGAGCGGAGGGTGACTCCGGGCCCCCTCGCCCGGCCCTGCGGCGCGGAGGCGGAGCTGCGGTCCCGGAGACGCTCTGCCGCGCGGGTCCCGGCGAGGGAAGCGCCGTCGGAGGCCGCGTCTCCATCCCGCCCCCGGGCCTGGGGGAGGGGGCCCGGCACGTGATCGCGGCGCGGCCGGGAAGTTGCTGTTATTTCTCTGCGGCCGTTCGTTCTCCAGGCGTCTCCGCCTCCGGGCTGTGGATCCCGAGTGTGAGTAGTCCTCCTCCTCCTCCCCGACGCCCTCCCCGCGCCACATCCCCGTTTGCGTCGACAGTGTGCAAAGGATGCTGAGGCTCTCTCTCTCTACTTCTGGCCCGGCGGGGCTCCACCTCTCCCCTCGCCCGAGTAGATGGAGACGGTCCCCAGTGAATACTGGGCATGTGGCCTGGAAGACACTCTTAGGAAAACCTTTACCAGAAAGATCAGCCTCCCTTTCAGAAAGTGCTGGAACTCGGACAGTTCGTAAATGTTAAGAATTAACTTAGCAAACCGCCAGGTTCATTTAAAAATGCACGATTGAAGAAATGTCCCCCCGCCCCCACATTGAAAAAGTGCCCTTTGCCTTGGTGTCAGGGCAGGCCTTGTTGAAGCTCTTTGCCCAGTGTGGATGCTCGTGAGTGTTACTGGTTATTGAAACTTGTCCTTGCTAGTTCCTAAAGCTTTGACAACACGTAGCCAGTCCTGAGATATATTTTGAAATATTTAGAAATTGTTTAGGGGCCCCAAATGGCTTATATGTTGATGGTCTGATGTTGATTGTTCTCAGCTGCAGTAACATTGGAAAGGGCGGTAGGTACAGCAGAGGTGGGAGCAGCAGGGGAAGGGCCCCTAGTGCAGCATGTCTCTGCTGAAGGGGCGGCAGCCTCGGGCCATCCTGGGCACGAGTGTGAAAAGCCCCCAGGCCAGGGGTGGAAGGGCATTGTACCGTGTGGGTGGCCGATTCCCTCCAGTTTCAAAGTGCAGTTGGGGGTGATGTGTCAGATTGAAGCACCTCCAGGTCCAGGGATGGATGGTGAAGGCCGAAAAATGCTAGAAATGAGACTGGTAGGTTCTGTTGTAGTTGATGGTGAGGTTGAGAACCAACTAGAGAAGCTTTGTTTTGGAGGAACTGGAAGTGGGAGCATTGGAAAGCCATCTGACACTGCAGTAAAGACACTGGTGAGAAGCAGATGATTAGGATCGGCTGGGCTCTGTGTGGTTGCCCCGTTGTTCTCGTGGCTGCGAAAGGTGCTCATCACTGGGGATTGCCATGTTTGGGTTACTGACTGCACCCTCTCTCTCCTGTGCTAGACTGTCTCCTAGAAGGCCAGACTGTGGTAACTGCCAGCTCCCAAGGTAAGGCTAGCTTCTGGAAGCATCTCCGTGGCGGTCTGTAGAATGAAGGTAGGAAGAAGCGGACAGTGTGTCCATAACAGTGGCTCGAGAGCTGGTGGCACTTCCTGAATGAATTCAGCTCTCCTGAATTGTGAGCCCTGGATGCACAGTCCGGGCCATGCCGCTCACTGGAGGTGGTAGTGGTGGCTTAGCCACTCAGTCGTGTCGGACTCTCTGGGGCCTCATGGACTATAGCCTCCCAGGATCCTCTGTCTATGGGGTTTCCCAGGCAAGAATACTGGAGTGGGTTGCCATTTCCTCCTCCAGGGAATCTTCCTGTCCCGGGGATCCAACCTACGTCTCCTGAATTGCAGGTGGGTTCTTTACTGCTGAGCTGCCAGGGAAGCCCCCACTCCGCTGGAGGTGTTCAGTGAGCTGATTTGCATTACAGTGAACATTTTTCAGTGTTTACATATTAACTTGGGCTTAGAGCTAGCTTGGTTCTCTGTGTCGGCAGCTATGCTGCTTCATCTATACCCATTTCCTCATAGGTGGCAGCGGTGAGCTCGGAGCTCACCCCAGCTCAGAGCTTTGTCGAGTTAGGAGGTGGATTCAGCTGCCTCCCGTGGGTGCTTAGCAACCTGTCGGGAAGTGCCACTCCAGACAAGTCTGCCCACCTTTAATTTAAGTCCTTTTGATCCGACCCCAGTGGCTGTCACTCTGTGTATACGTGTGTGCCCACAATGAGTTGCTCATCTATCACTGGGCAGTGGTTTGGGGCCTTTATTTTGAAAGCCTGTTTTAGTCTGTGCTATTTCTCTCCATTTAGAAGTAAGTTGTTTTCCTTCTGGCTCCAGAGTCCTCTGACTTATCAGTTGCCCTCTTTATGATGAAACAACACACGGGCTGGTATGCAGCACCTTCTGTTGTCAGTGCGTGCATGCTCGGTTGTGTCCGACTCTGTGACTCCATGAAATGTAGCCCACCAGGCTTCTCTGTCCATATGGAGTCTCCAGGCATGTGATGGGTTGCCATGCCCTCCTCCAGGGGTACTTTCCGATGCAGGGATTGAGCCCACTTCTCTTGTGTCTCGTTCATTGGCAGGCAGAATCCTGTATAAATGCTGTCTTACAGCAACCTTGAGGATAGTTACTACAGGCTGGAGCAGGATGCTTTATGCCTTTATCTTAGTAATAAAGTATTTAAGTCATTTTGGTGGCTTTGCTGGCTAATAGCGGTGATTTGGGGAATCGACCTTCCCTGCCTTGGGCTTGAGTCTTTTAGTTACACTCTGTCACTCCAGCTAGACACTTCACATGTGTCCTGTCCTATAGTCCAGGATGAAAGTGGAGAGAGAGTCGCTTGGGATCTCTGTGAGACCTTGGCAGTGGGAAGCTGGGTCCAGGTGGTCTGGCCTGCTCTGGAACCTGGGACTGGGGGATTTGGCTGCTAAATATCCATTCCCTCTAGAGGGAAGAAGGAAAAGAAAATCCGTTAGGAGATAAATGGCGCTACGATGCAAGATAAAGCCCCATAGTGTGATCTTTGGAATTAAATGATGATAAATTATATTGTACAGTCTTGTTTGGGTCACTAATATATAGTTTAGAATCTTTTTTCCTCTAAAGACTTTGAATGCTAAATTTCGGTGATGCTGTTTGTCAGTTAGACTGCTACAAAGAAATGAAGAAAGGAGCCAGAATGCATGCACCTGTAAAGCGAGGCTCCTTGGCCATAGCATCAGCCCCTTTCCCTGCCTTCATCTCTGGTCCGTACCAGAAGGGTGTGGCCAAACTCCAAGGAGGGGTTTATATGGCTGTTAGGTGGAAAGTGAAAGTGAAAGTCGCTTAGTCATGTCCACCTCTTTTGGACCCCATGGACTATTCAGTCCATGGAATTCTCCAGGCCAGAATACTGGAGTGGGTAGCCATTCCCTTCTCCAGAGGATCTTCCCAACCCAGGGGTCAAACCCGGGTGTCCTACATTGCAGGCAGATTCTTTACCAGCTGAGCCCACGAGGGAAGCCCAAGAATACTAGGGTGGGTAGCCTATCCCTTCTCCAGCAGATCTTCCCAAGCCAGGAATCGAACCAGGGTCTCCTGCATTGCAGACAGATTCTTTACCAACTGAACTGTCCAGGGTGGTGGTGGTGGGGGGGGGGGCTTTTAAAATTATTTTTAGACTATTTATATCAAATATATGATTTGAGAGACTACATACAAGTTCAGGGGCTGGGACTAGAAGGTGATCTTTTAAAAAGCCATTTGGAATTTGTGGGCAGTTTTTGTCATGTTTGCATTTGGAACTTTACTGTGCAGTGTTGTGTGTATCTGCAGTGTATCTGCATATTTTCAACATGAACTATCCAAATAAGACTTCCCTGCTTCTTCGAAGGAGAAGCATTGGCTCCCAGGAAAGCACTGCTTGCCTTGCCCTGGTAGCTGGTGGATTGTCTTTATCTGACTTTCTTGGCATATGTGAACAGTTTAGATAAAGTCTTCCGTCATTAATCTTATGAACAATAACTGAGTCTGTTGGCTTTATTTCATTTCATATCCTCATTTATTTTCTGTACCAGTTCCCTTGATTGTTTCATAATAGTTTGTCTGAACTGCATCAGCTGATTTTTGTTTCAGCCAGGCAGAGTATAAGAATCTGCCTGCAATATGGGAGACCCAGGTTGGATCCCTGTGTCAGGAAGATCCCCTGGAGAAGGGAATGCCAACCCACTCCAGTATTCTTGCCTGGAAATCTCATGGACAGAGGAGCCTCAGGGCCTATAGTCCATGGGGTCGCAGAGAGTTGGATGCGACTGAGAAACTAACACTTTAAGAGTATAAATAAAATTCAGAGTGGTTTGTAAATTCGAAATTGTTTTCAGCTTCTAGCTTCTTTCCTACTCAAGAATCTAGAATGGTCCTTCTCGCCTGTTTTTAGCAAATCTGAATTTCTCCTCTCTCAATTTCCTCCCAACCATCTCCACCTGCCTGAACATTTAATCCTCTAGACTCACTTCCCTTGATTAACATCAGCTGCAGGGAGGCACGCCCTTTGCATGTGGTGATACAGTTGCTTATTCGTTAGTCCTAGGCTGCTTTGTGTTTGCTCTCAAGTCATCTGTGGCTTTCCTCTAGCTGCTCACCAGGGTCAGAGGAAACAACAACTGTTGCCTTAGTTTTCAGACACTCCCTGTGGCCAGTCTGCCCCCTTTGCTCTGTAAATAGTGAACCAAAGGGAGTAGAGGAGAGGTGGGCTGTTGGATGGAAGAAGCCAGATGTAAAGGCTTGTGTTCTAGCGAAAAGACAGTTTGAAGAGGGAAGGAACCTTCAAACAGGGGCACCGTTGGGGACCGGTTATAGGGACAAGATCTGTAGGTTTACAAGTCTCTGTGAAGGGGAGAGAGGAAGGGACAGGTCTTCACGGGTTGACGTATGGAAGGAATCAGATCCAGGGTGCCCAGGTGGTGGTGCACACCTAGTAACTGAAGGCACCTGTTGTGCTCTCTCCAGTTGTCTTGATTTTTACCTTTTTTGGTCATTTGTTAGTTTAGTTGTTGTATATTTTATGTAACATTACAGGGAGTGCAAAGGAACATGGATTTGAAAAGTTTAAGAAACACGATTAAAGACACTAATATTTCAAAGAGAAGAGGTACCAGTTCCTAGGTTTAGAAATGACTTGGTTTTGGTGAGTATGACTAAGTAATTGTAGATGAAGAGGAGATGCTGAGGGCAGGGAAAACCTTCAGAAACTCTGAAGCTGGGACTAGTGACTTTGTCACAGGAAGGAAGACGGGTGTGTGGCACCAGGTAACATCTTCAGTGGCTGAACGTCTGCATTTGCCTATTTCTGAAACTTAATGGAAGGGGTGGTATTATCCTGTTTTTCAATCTTTAGTAAGATGTTTTCCAGTCTTTACTAAGATGTTTTCCTTTTTATAGAGAAAGGATCATAATTATAAAGAAGTTTATCGGTTAATCTGGAATTGAAATCTACCTGAGAGCCTTTCTTCTGCCTCTGAATAAGCAGAGGCAGTGTGCGGTGGTCAGAGATGGTTCTCATCTCTTCATTTAGTGGTGATGTGACCTTTTTTGCTCCTGATAAGCTAGGTGTGTCCTGCTCTACTAGAGATGTGCAGTTTCATTGATTCTGAAAGGCCCTTGAAAGGTAGAAGCTCTTCAATATAAACTCATCCGTTAATTTTATTTATGATTTTATATAGTTATCAACTGGCAGACAGTGAAACCACCAGACAGTTCATGTGAATTAAGTACTCTGAATTGCTGCTCCCTGGTATGAAGTGGTACTTCCTCTGATGGGTGGGTCATAGACTTGTGACCCTCGTAAACTGATGTCTTTTCTGAACCAGCGTAAGTCAGGGAGTGCTTGGGCTTAGAGGAGACCCCTAGGGGACATACATTTTGTTTCAAGATTCTGTGTAAATAGTTTTGCCTCATCAGGAGTCTACATGTAATTATGTTTTTCTTTATAAAACTTCCAAAGAATCTACCTACATATTTCTTTAAAATTTCAACATTTTTGAATGAATTTTGAGTAACATTAGTAGCCATAATCAACCTAATGGACGTGAACTTGAGCAGACTCTGGGAGATAGTGGAGGACAGGAAGCCTGGTGTGCTGCAGTCCATGGGGTTGCAAAGAGTCAGACACGACTTAGCAACTGAACAAGAAAAATAATCATAACATCTTTTTACATGAGAACTACACAGAAGCAGGACTTATTTAGGGAAGCATCATTTAAGAGAGAAGGTTTCCATTTTATAACTAAAAACTTGTATCAAGCCAGTGCTTTTTGAGAAAGAACTGATCTTTTGTTGACCTGGCTCAACCAGTTCAAAAAATTTGCCTAAGTAATGTTATTTGAAAAGTAAGAATTTGGAATTTGGGGGGTCTTTAAAAGACAGCTGCTCCATCCACTGAGGCTCTCCATCTGCAAAATGGTGCTGATGTCTACTTTTAGGAACACTCCATGTTTCTGCTGCTGCTGCTAAGTCGCTTCAGTCGTATCCTACTCTGTGCGACCCCATAGACGGCAGCCCACCAGCCTCCCTATACCTGGGATTCTCCAGGGAAGAACACTGGAGTGGGTTGCCGTTTCCTCCTCCAATGCATGAAAGTAAAAAGTGAAAGTGAAGTCACTCAGTCGTGTCCGACTAGTAGCGACCCCATGGACTGTAGCCTACCAGGCTCCTCTGTCCATGGGATTTTCCAGGCAAGAGTGCTGGAGTAGGGTGCCATTGCCTTCTCCATGTTTCTAGGAGGTGCTTAATTTTTGTAAGACCTTGTCATCATCATTGCAGTTACATGATTGAACACTTTCTTAGGTCAAGGCGTCATGGTTCACACAAGTTATCTCAAGAGTCACAACGACTCTGGGAGGTGGAGATAATAGTCCCATTTTCTAGGTAAAGATGGTGAGGCTGGAAGAGCTTTGCCAAAGGCTGGCAGCTGTGCAGGGGGCGGTGCCGCCATCACCACATCGCCACCACTCTGCCCCGGGACTGTAAGAATTCACCCGCGTCTGCTCAACAGGCTGGAGCTAGTTTCCTGGCTTTGTTTTGACTTGATTAGGTAACACTGGAGAACTAATTCTTGATGTCAGCGTCAATTGCTAGAAGGCTAGCACCTGCTGTGTAGGCGCCTTGGGTTTCTCTGAGGCATTTATGTGTGAAAGCCAACGGTGCCAGGGCAAGAAGTGCCAGGGAGAGAACCCCGGAGGCCGTGGGCCTGGGACTGCGCTGGAATCAACGGGACTGTGTGATGCTCTGCGTGCCCCCATGCCCTCCACCGGCATGAGTGCTTCGCTGGGCTGAGTCGGGACGAAGCGTTTAAAACACAGCCCCTAAACGCTGGCCCAATATTGTTCTCAGCTGAGTCCCGGAGGACGCTGATTCTGTTTAGTGTCGAGGAGAACTAGGCTCAGTTGGACTTCTGGAGACGTCGTTTGTCAGAATCCAAGGAGCTCCCTGCCTCAGGGATCTTCCCAGGTACTCTGGACTGTCAACTTGCGTATCCTCTGTGACTCCCCCTTACCTGGGACTGGACTGAGGGGCTCGGCCCCGAGTCCAACGTGGCCAAGCTAGATGGGGCTTCCAGCTGTCTCCTCCACGCCGCAGCCTCTCCCCTCCCGTCGGGGCAGCCAGCTGAGACCCCTAATGCTGTCGAGTTTGAGGGTTTCTTAATTGGTGCTTTCTTCACTGTATCGTTTGATTCAACTTGCCAGTTCCATCTGCAGAAAGATTCTCTCTAATGGAGTTGTAATGTTGTTTTCCTTACTTGTGAATAAATTAACGATTTGGGATTTATCAGCTCTTCAGTACAGGGGAACTTCCATTAAACAAATACATTCTTAGACCTTCAGGAATTTCCACGCTCTTAAATACACTTTTGGCCTTAAGTTGACTCAGTTGTTTCATCTATAATGTGGAGACAACAATACCTATACAACTGGTTCTATAGGCTGGTTCTCAGGTTTTGAGTATGATGTGTGTTAAATGTCAGCCTCGATCCACCCCAGGACCGAGGCAGGGTGGCGGACTGGGAGCTCTGACTAGACTAGGGCAAAGGGCAGGAAGGCAGCAGAGCGTCCCCCTTGCCCTGAAGTAGCTTGCAGTCTTGTCGGGGAGTTAAGTCTGCTTCTTTGTGAAGCTGGATGGGGAGGGGTTGAAAGGGAGCCAAGGAAGAATCAGAGAGACCTCTGTGCTTGTATTTTTAGCACGAGAATATGATGTTTGGTTGAAAGATGTTTATGTCTCAGAAATATGATTGCTTCCTGTGCTTAAAATTTCTTCCTTGACCCAGAAACTTTAATCTTTATAGTGTCAAAATCGGAAATATGCTTTTGTAAGTCAGCAGTTTTGTATATACTTTATGTACTACGTACATTTACAAATTTAAGCCTTGGGATTTTTGCTGTCATTTTCGCCCTGGCTGTGTGAATCTTGTTGTCCAGGCCTGCAGGGAGAGCCTTGTCTTTCTTTCTGCAAAGCAGAGCTGTCATCTGTACTTGGTATATATACTGCAGATGAATGCTTAATTAATTAAAAGAAAATTCTGTTGCTGTCTGCTTTATAACTAGTCTCTAAGTAGTTGACATTTTTCTGCAAGGTTCAATCATTTTCATAAAAAATTAGATTTATAAAACTATGTGTAGTTTTATTCTCTGCTAGTTGAAAAATACTAATATACCTGTATTGCTATGGTAGCGGATCTTTTTTTTTTTTTTCCCCCAACTGCTGAATGCCATCATGGTAAAATGCTGGCTGAATCTTTTGCTGATGTCTTTACCATCAAATGGGAAAGAGCTTCTGCGTAGGGCTTCCTAGGTGGCTCAGATGGTAAAGAATCTGCCTGCAGTGTGGGAGACCTGGGTTCGATCCCTTGGTTGGGAAGATCCCCTCGAGAATGGAATGGCTACCCACTCCTGTATTCTTCCTGGAGAATTCCGTGGACAGANTCTTTACCATCAAATGGGAAAGAGCTTCTGCGTAGGGCTTCCTAGGTGGCTCAGATGGTAAAGAATCTGCCTGCAGTGTGGGAGACCTGGGTTCGATCCCTTGGTTGGGAAGATCCCCTCGAGAATGGAATGGCTACCCACTCCTGTATTCTTCCTGGAGAATTCCGTGGACAGAAGAGACCGATGGGATACATACAGACCACGGTGTCACAAAGGGTCAGACATGACTGAGCAACTTTTACCTTTTTGTTTCTGTGTTAGGACATTTCCCTACCCCACACAAATCATCTGGATAACATAATAGGGACTCTGCTATATTTAAGTTTCCTGGTTCATTTGTTTGGTCTTGTTAATGAAAAGTACCTAAATCTCAAATGGACCACCAGAGCTGATGCTGAGAGTTGGAAAAGAGCTTCTCCTGATTAAAAGCCAAACAAAACCTCATGGTGCTCCTGGGCACTTGGTGTTTATTTCTGTTTTCTCTAGTAGATCACATTCCCGTAAACAAGATTCTTTTTTATAAGCCTGCATCACATAATAAATTTCTCCATCTTAAGATTTTTAAAGTATATGTGTGTATACATATTTATATGTAGTTTACAAATTCAAATAGTGCTTTGAATACTCTTCCTCACTTTTGATCACTGCTTCCTGAAAGCAACTCCTTTCAACTCCTCTGCCTGTTTTGTGTGGGACTTGAGAGTGTGTGTGCGTGTGTGCACGCACGCGTGCTTGCACCTCGATAGCTTGGTTTTTCTGATTGGAGACTTTCTCAGAGAAAGTGACTTCCTGGTGTGCGAGGTGAAGATTCCTCTCCTGTATAACCCTCCTTACACACGTTTCCTTCCATCCTCCCAATGTAACTGTATCATAATTTATTGTCTCAGTATTCGGTGTGTGTTTTCATGACTGAATATGGTTCAGAGCCAAACCTGTGCAAGAATACTGTTTCTGCAGCAGTTCGCCTTTGTCTTCTCTGGAGTTAGTTGTGTTGGCGTGTGTGTCAGGCCCCCAGCTTCCGACAGAGCTCCGGACCCCTTGCCTGGGTCCCTGTGACCCTTGTCTGCCTCGGGCCTGCCCTCCCGAGTGGGAGGTGCAGGAAGGGCTGCTGGAGGTCAAGGGCCCCTCCCGTTGTGACCGCCTCCCATGGAGCCGGGAGGTGGGTGCTGCCCATCCTGTCTGCAGGCACCCATGGGAACATTCAGTTTGGAAAATCATGGTTTTGACTTGGAAATTTTCTTGGGAGTTGTCATGGTTTCTGACATTTCTCCACCAAGGAGGGCTTCTGAGCACTTCCTTGTTGTTTTTCCTGCATCCATCTTTCAAAAGCATGATGTCTTCCACTTCCTCTGACCACGCTTTTTGTACTTGCCAGTTACTCCTCTTGTATTTCTTCCTGTTGACCTGGTGAGTGGATTCCTTTGCTAGGGCTGCCATCACAGAGTGCCACAAATGATGACTTAAACCCAGAAACGTGCAGTCTCAGAGTTCTGGAGGCCGCGGGTCCGAGGTCGCGGTGTCAGCAGGACTGGGTCCTCCGGGGCCACCTCTCTCGGTTAGGCACCAGCCTCGGCATTTCTTGTGGGCGGGCACCGTGATCTCTTCCCCAGGTTCTCATGGCCTTCTCCCCGGGTGTGCGTGTTTGTGTGTGTCTCCCTCTGTCCAGGGCTCCCCTTTGCATAAGGGAGCCAGTCATTCGTTTAGGGCCCATCCTGACGACCCCATTTTAACTCAGTTAACCTCTGTAAAGATCCTGCTTCCAGATAAGGTGGCGTTGTGATGTATTGAGGGTGTGAACATCGACTTACCCTGGGCCACAGTTCAGCCCAGAAGAACGAATGTCAAGAGAGAATGCTGATCAAGTAACACCCTCTGTGTCAACAGTGTGTCCTGTTATTGTACCTCTTAAAAGATGCTTTTAGTCACATCTGTCTTCACTGAAGATCAGAAAACCACTCTCGGGAAGCAATTTTTTGATTGCACTTGGAGATTTTTGTTCAGAGTCTGTGACTGCTAAAATTTCCACTGGTTTCCCAAATGTTTTATAACTTAGCATCTGAGTCACCTCATTTTCGACTCTGGCCTTGATTCTACAGTAATTTGGAGGTTGGCACAATGCCTAAAGAAAGAGCAGCTGCGGAGCCCTGTGAGAGTAGATCGAAGTCTGTCCCCGCACGTTAGGCGACCGCCCTGTGCTCGCTCTCTCGGGTTAGCTGTGCTGTTTGTCTCTCAGGTGTGGCTTTCACCTAAAGTCACCCGCTCCATTCCTTCCTCCCTGCGCCCTTTGACCTCCTTCATAGGAGTTATCAGCGTTGTCTTGCCTTTGCCTCTCTCTCCTTAGCGTTACAGTGTAAGTGCTGTGCGGGCAGGTGCCTGGTCCGCCAAGTTCACCGCTTGATGCCAGCTCAGAATTGAACATTGAACAGCACGTCCAAGTAGATGCTGCTTCTAAACAGATCGATGTGGCTTTGTTTTCCAACATTACAAACGCTGCTTCACTGACTCGCTGTTGCTCTTGGGAATCCTCCTCTCTCTCTGAAGGAGCTCGTGTTCCCTGGGGTGGGGCGGGGGAGGAGGGGGCGCTGGCCGCAGCTGCTCTTTTGGTTCACCCAGAGCACCGAGAGGGATGGCCCCTTCTGACATGTCTGAAAACTCCCCCGGGGCCCTGGTAGGCACAGTGCACAGTCAGGCAGGACGTGAAATTCGAGTCGTGTTTGCAGTGGCCTAGCTGGAAGGCCCTTCCAGGTTTCCCCGGGCCTTCTGCAGCTGCAGCCTGGAATGCCGGAGCTGGGTGGCTGCCTGGGAGTCCACGGCCCTGCCTCCCAGCCTCCTGATCACCACGTGCTGTCTGACAGTCCCCAGGTGGTTCCAGAAAGAAGAGGAAGTGGTGAATTTGTGCTTCCTGATCTGAGAGACTTCGCTCTGAGATCCCGGGCGCTGCATTCCTGAGAGTGATACGCAGGGGACCTGTGGCTGTCTGTGTTACAGGAGCTGAGGCCGCCTGGCCACAGTCATGACATCAGTTAACTAAGCTGATGGGTTGGTGCTTGTTTTTTTTCTTGTTCGTTTAATTGTTGTGCTGCAAGTCATGAGGAAAACCCTCCTCTCCACCGCAGGAGTCACGGAAAGGTGACTGAGGCAATGAGAGAGGCTGGTCTCGTTTATGCAGCAGAAGTCGCCTTCTACCTAGGGTTGTGGCACCGGAACGCATCGCAGCTCTCTGAAGCCAGGTGAGATCCATTCCCACACTAGGGCTTGGCGTTCTGATGATGGCCAAGGCTGTAGCTTTAACCTCCCTAGTACTCCTTTCAATTTAAGTTAAAGAAGTACAGGCCTCTAAAAGGAACTGTGCATATTCACGGTGTTGAAACCGTCACCTCTCTCTCATGCAGTGGTTTACAGTCAGCTTTAGCGTTCCTAGAAAATGTATGGAACTTGGTGCCTGTGGCAAGGTTTCTGTGAAACCAGAGGGTGGAGTGGGGAGGTGGAATGTGGTTCTGTTGTTCCTGGGGAGAGGGGCAGTGTGTGTGCGTGCGTGTGTGTGTGTGCGTGAAACTTGCTGCATAGGTATGTACGTACATACTGTCCTGGGATGAGAGCAGCCCCCAATGCCCACCGAGGTGGGACTGGTGGATGGTGATCATTGTTGGACATTATTCATAATGAAAAACACTGACGTTTAAGTAACAGATGCATATGTTATTAATATCTAAAATTTACCCATAAGCTCTAATTACCTCAATTGCATAGTTGTGCGCTCCATTTACAAATGGCTGATAAGGAATCTGTTCGTACTCCTGCACACAGTGTGTCTGTGAAGGAATGTGAGGAAGAGCCCATGCAGTCCAGGGGCAGCATCTGCATGTCAGTGACGCTGTCCTTCTCACACATTTGGGAACACTTTATCCTTTTAAAATTGCTTCCAGTCTTGAAATACATCTCTTCATGCTCAGTGGTGGAAGATCTTTCCCCTTCAAGGTAGGTTAGGTTTATGAAAAGAACCAGAAGTCTTTCAGAGCAAACCCGGTGGGCGAGGCAAGTGAGAGAAGTGACCCACAGCTGCTTTTGTACTGTTGAAGGGTTGTGACTGCATGGTAGGGACACTGGCTTGTATCCTGTGTAGCACCTAAATTTAAAGAAGAAAAAATTAAAAACGTGCTGGNCAGAGCAAACCCGGTGGGCGAGGCAAGTGAGAGAAGTGACCCACAGCTGCTTTTGTACTGTTGAAGGGTTGTGACTGCATGGTAGGGACACTGGCTTGTATCCTGTGTAGCACCTAAATTTAAAGAAGAAAAAATTAAAAACGTGCTGGATAGTGGTACAAAAATAGGATTGGTTTATTGTGTACCCTTCAGTAGTGATTAAAGGAGAGCATTCACATTAAATAGTTAGGTCATGTGTCAGGGCGACTAAGCGGTTTTACACCAGAACTTGGCAGAAGGGAATACGTGGGGAAGATGTCTTCCGGTTGCTTGGGGAGGCCAGGCTAGGGTGGACGGGGTGCAGGGCGGGGGATGGGGGGTGCAGGTTTGGGAGTAGGTGGATCTAGCCTTTTTCCTGAAGACCTCTGCCTACACTTCTCGGGCTCTTCTGACCCAGGTCGGCCCTAGTTTGGCTCTTTGGGGCTGGAATCTCTGAGTTAAGACTCACATACTATTTGCACAAATAAGCTGCAGGGTAGACTGCTCTTGGGGGGGCCTTAGGGAGCGGGAAATGGTTTGGGAAGCTAAAGTGAGAGCTAAGAAGAGCTGTTGACTGAAGTGGGAGCTAAGTCGTAGGTCACTTGTTTACTTTGCTGTGTCCCTCAGTGAATAGTGGGCTCCTTGGCTGCAGGGGTCCTAGCCTGCCGAGAGTGGGCTCTGCTCTACGATCCTCTCCCATGCTGGGCAGAGGCGGCCCAGCTGCCAGTCGGCCGCCCGGTTGAGAGAGCCAGTGCGTCCTGGCTCCTGCGTGACCCAGGTCTTTTCAGTGCAGATCTTCCTCTACTTGAGAATCGGGTTACATCCTAATGAACTCATCCTAAGTTGAAAATACATTTAATATACCCCTCGCCTGCCGTGCATCACAGCCCAGCCTACCTTAAACGTGCTCAGAACACCTCCATTAGCCTAGAGTTGGGCAGGACCAGCTGACAGAAGCTGTTGTGTCGTGAAGTGCTGACTGTCTCATGCGATGGATTGCTGTCCTGAAAGTGAGGAACAGAATGGTGGGCTGGGTGCAGGATGGTTGTAAGTGTATCGTCATTGGCCCTCACGACGAGGCGGCTGACTGGCAGCTGGGCTGCCTCTGCCCAGCATGGGAGAGGATCGTAGAGCAGGCAGATCCCTAGCCTGGGAGAAGATCAAAATTCAGAATGCAAAGTAAGGTTTCTGCTGAATGCATATTGCTTTCGCACCATTGTAAAGCCGAGAAGTCCTAAGGTGAACCATTGTGAAGTTAAAAATTCACAAGCCAAACCATTATAGGTTGCAGACAGTCTGTACATTGTTTCTTAATGAAGGAAGAAGATTAGTGCTTGTTAAGTTACCTAGCAGTTTCCAAGTGCTGCTGTTGCCAAACCAAACTTAGGTCCGCTCACCCACACACAGTAAAGTCGATCTCCCGACACCAGGTTGTGGTGAAGGAAAGGGCAGTGTTTATTCAGGGCGCCAAGCAGGGAGTCCAGGGCAGCTTGTGCTCAAAACACCTGAGCTCCCCGTGGCTTTCGGTAAAGCATCTTTAAGGGCAAGGAGAGGGAAGGGTGCCCCACCTGGTGCACAGTTCTCTGATTGGCTGATGGTGTGGTGACAGCATGGTTAACGTTGCCAGTCCTTAGGCTCCAGTAGGTCTGGGGGCTGTCTGCTCATGGGCCTCAGTTGGTTAATTTCTTCCATTTGGTGGAGGTTTTAGCATCTGTGAAACAAGTCAGGAAGTGTTGTGTTGAAACATCAGATACTGTATCTAGGCACTGCAAAGAGCAGCTGCAGCAGAGGGTATGGGGAGGGGGTCTGTCCCTGGAAGGCCCTACAGGGTCCTGCTCGGTTACACAGGACTCTGAACGCCTTGAACTCTGGAAACAGTCCTCCCTGGTGGACACCGCTGTGACCCCAGCTCTGTGGAGGGGAGGGGTCGTGTGAGGCTCTGGTCAGACCAAAGCTCAGGATGGTTACCTGTCAGGGAACCTGGGAAGCAGTGGAGCCATCATTTAAGACTGCCTAAATTCAGAGCCCAAGCTGTGTGCCTATCCAGAACCAGTGCATAAATACAGGGCCACATGCCATCTAGATGAACCAAGGCTCCCAACTGGCAGGATTTTGCTCCCAGGGGACACTCAGATACGGGGGAGACGTGTTTGGTTGTCTTGGCTGGGGAGATGGCCACAGCATCATGTGGTGAGTTGGGGGGCGGGGGGAGGGCAGGTAAGAGATGCTGCTCCCTCTATACACCGGCGAGGTTTTCCTGCATCCGCAACGCTTTCCTGTTTGGTTTTTTGAAAATGGCCATCAGTAAGTATGAAGTGGTATTTCTTTGTGGTTATGTTTGCATTTCTTTAATGATTAACCAGGTTAAGCATCTTTCATGTACTTAACTGGCCATTTGTGTATCTTCACAGAGATACTTGTGCAGGTCCTTTGCTGATACTTTGATAGGGTTGCTTTTACGTGGTTGAGTTGTACAGAAGTTCTTTACATATTGTGGACACGAAACTGTTATTAGATATGTGATTTGCAGGTATTTTCTCCCATTCTGTAGTTTGTCGTTTCACTTTTTTGATAAGGTCCTTTGATGCAGGGCAAAAAAGTTTTAAATTTTGATGGAATGCGATTTATCTTTCATTACTCAAGTTTTTGGTGTTATATCTAAGAATCATTGAGTTTCATGGTTTTACCTCCCATATTTAGGTCTTTGATCTGTTTTGAGCTGGTTATTCTATAAGAAGTGTCTTACACAATAGGTCTTCTGTATATGTGAACCTACTGTGTGGTTAGACAGACAGGCTCTGGAGTTGGGGCTGCCTCACACCACGTGTTGAAGAGACTGTTGTTTCGCCATTGAATAGGATTGGCACCCTTGTCAGAAACAATCGGCCATGGATGTTTGGGTGTGTTTCTGGACGCTGGCTTCTATTCTCTTGGTCTGTATGTTTGTCTTTATGCAGGTACCACACTGTGTTGATTACTGTGGCTTTATAACAAGATTTGGAATCAGGAGCTTTTTTCTTCTTCTTCAAGGTTGTTTTGGCCCCTTGCAATTCTATGTCAATTTGAGGATAGACTTTCTATTTTGGCAAAAACAAAAAAAGGTCTGTTGGGGTTTTGATAAGATTGATTTGAATCTGTAGATGGCTTCGAGTAGTATTGACATCTCAGCAGTGTTAAGTCTTTGTGGCCATGAACGCGAGGCTGTTTACTTTAGTCACTTTAGATTCTATTTTCTTATTCTTTTTACTTTAGTCACTTTAGATTTCTTTTAGCAATGTTTTGTGATATTAAATATGCAAATATTCACCTCCTGGGCTACATTTATTCCTAGGTATCTTTTAGATTTATTTTATTTGAGATTTTAAAAATACTTAGCACGTCAAATTTGAATTCCAAATTGTGTTATGTCCTAGAAGTTACTATGGAGACATCTTGAGGTTTCAGTAAGTGGATTGGGGTTTGAACCTGGATTTGGCACTTAAAAAAATTAGCTCCCTCTGAGCCTCTATTTCTTCATCTGTAAAGTACAAGGATAAAGCAAATCTATCAACACAGAAGTTGTATAGATCAGAGATAATGGTTGCAAAGGACTAGCTTCAGAGTGTAACTCATAGTTTAAAATACTAGAGAAAATGCTAGGTTGCCAGTATTGTGTTTTCTTGTATGGTTTCAATGTAAATACTGATGTATTACACAGTTTGTCATGAATGTTTAGCTTATGTCACCTTTATTTGCTGATTTCTTTTCACATCCAGAAGTTTTGAGATTAAAATATATATATTAAAAGCATTAGTAAAATTAATTTGTTGCAAAGGCTAGTGATTTTTACACAAAGTAAATATCCTCTTCCTTCATTTCAGTTCAGTCACTCAGTTGTGTCCGACTCTTTGCCACCCCATGAATCACAGCACACCAGGCCTCCCTGTCCATCACCAACTCCCGGAATTCACTCAGACTCACGCCCATCAAGTCAGTGATGCCACCCAGCCATCTCATCCTCTGTAGTCCCCTTCTCCTGCCCCCAATCCCTCCCAGCATCAGAGTCTTTTCCAATGACTCAACTCTTCGCATGAGGTGGCCAAAGTACTGGAGCTTCAGCTTTAGCATCATTCCTTCCAAAGAAATCCCAGGGCTGATCTCCTTCAGAATGGACTGGTTTGATCTCCTTGCAGTCCAAGGGACTCTCAAGAGTCTTCTCCAACACCAAAAGCATCAATTCTTTGGCGCTCAGCCTTCTTCACAGTCCAACTCTCACATCCATACATGACTACTGGAAAAACCATAGCCTTGACTAGACGGACCTTAGTTGGCAAAGTAATATCTCTGCTTTTGAATATGCTGTCTAGGTTGCTCATAACTTTTCTTCCAAGGAGTAAGCGTCTTTTAATTTCATGGCTACAGTCACCATCTGCAGTGATTTTGGAACCCAGAAAAATAAAGTCTGACACTGTTTCCACTGTTTCCCCATCTATTTCCCATGAAGTGATGGGACCGGATGCCATGATCTTCGTTTTCTGAATGTTGAGCTTTAAGCCAACTTTTTCTCTCTCCTCTTTCCCTTTCGTCAAGAGGCTCTTTAGTTCCTCTTCACTTTCTGCCATAAGGTTGGTATCATCTGCATATCTGAGGTGATTGATTTTTCTCCCCGCAATCTTGATTCCAGCTTGTGTCTATTCCTCTTCCTTAGAGAGTCTCATAAAGTGTGTTGAGTCTGTAAGAGAAATAGATTGTAACACACGTCTCACTCTGTTTCGGTAGTTGCTGTATACTTATAGGAGGGGTGCTTTTCTTCTAATGTTGCTGCTTTCAGATGCCTCTGTGCTTTCTTGGATCCTACCTGTGCCCAGACATTGCAGGGTTTAATTTTAGATATGTTAGCGTTTAACCTTTCAGTAGCAAAGCAATGGCAACCCACTCCAGTATTCTTGCCTGGCAAATCCCATGAACGGAGGAGCCTGGTGGGCTGCCGTCTATGGGGTCGTACAGAGTTGGACACGACTGAAGCGATTCAGCATCAGCAAAGCTGACATAAGGCTTTACCTTCAGTGAAGGGTGCAACTACTCCTGCCATCTTGGAATTGAGTTCTGTATGTGTGTGATATAACTGGGTACCAGTACTGCAATTTTTAACCTTTTTTTTTTTTTTTAATTCATCTTAGAATCGCAGGGACTGGGGAGCTTATGGGGTCACACAGAGTCGGACACGGCTGAATGACTTAGCAGCAGCAGCAGCAGGGGAGCTTTATATTGAAGTGAAAGTGAAAGACACTCAGTTGTGTCCGACTCTGCGACCCCATGACCTATATGATCCATGGAATTCTCCAGGCCAGATTACTGGAGTGGGTAGCCTTTCCCTTCTCCAGGGGAACTTCCCAACCCAGGGATCGAACCCAGGTCTCCCGCATTACAGGCAGATTCTTTACCAGCTGAGCCACAAGGGGAACCCTTATATTGAGGTAGGCAGATCCAACCTCTGAAAGACAATCATCTCAGAATTCTGATTTTTTTATTTTATTTTATTTCACTGGTTAAATAAAATCTGGTAACAGACTTAATGTAGCATTAGAATGTTCCAACTGAAAGTAAATTCCTCAAGTTATTCTCATAGCAATGTGTGTTAAGCCTTGTTTGCCGTTCATTTCCCAAAGAACACAAATGAACCTGCATACAAGAAGAGATCCTGTGTGTTCTCATGGCGAGGCAGGACTGATGGGAGGGCAGGCAGGCTAAGAAACATGGAAGTTTGAAAAAGAAACAGAAAGTGGGAGAGCAGGCTGACCACAGAAACCAAGCGGGTTTTCCATACTCCTTTGGAAGCCCATTTGAGCCTGCAGAGCATCTGTCCTCTGGGGTGACTCTGATCAGCACTCGTGAGGATTCTTGATTAGAATGATAATCCCAGCTGCTTGGGTGGTATTTTCTTTAAGCCTGCTAATATAATAATAAGCAAGTTGTGAATTAAACAAACACCAGCAATACAGTTAAAAGCAGAGACTCTGGAGACAGACAGGCCCTCATGGATTATCCTGGCTTTTCCATGTAAGATGTGAACTGGTTCTTGCTCTTGGTGACAGTTCGTCCTCTGTGCACTTGTCTCTTGAAATAACTAGTGTACCTATTATTTGTATGAATTTTACGTGTGATGGAATTTTTACTTGCCCCCCCCCCACCAAGAAACTGCATACCCAGGTGATTACTGCTGAGTTCCTGGCTTCTGAGTACTTACTCAGCACTATGGTAGCAGCTCATTTATCTAGATGGAAGACTGCAGGAAGGAGAGTACCAGCTAATCACCAATATTTTTAAAGCAAAGAAAATTGTAAGTAAATTTTTGAAGGAGGTGAAATCGCAGCAACAGAAATAATTAAAACAGCTGTTGCCAGTTTTTCTCAAGTGGTCCAGATCTTCAGTGAGAAACGTACAGAACCAGAGGAATGTGAACCTGACTGACACGGGCTCCTACAGGGTGCTGATCAGTTTGTGACATTTTCTCCGGATTGTGTTAATGATACCGTCCGCCCTTGCTCATTGTTAGTTCCCTGGGCGAGCTCTAAGCCATCCCACGTGGAGCAGCATGGTGACACTCAGCCTGTGCCCCACTACCCACCCCCAGCAGCACCTGCCGCGATGGCTGTGTGCTCCTGCCAGGTGTGAGGTTGTAGCAGAGATTGGTTACTAAAAGGTTAGAGCACCACACTTTTTAGATTATGTACAGTTTTTTGAATTTGATAATACAGCAGATTTCTAGAGTGTGAGCGAAATGGGGAGACATAGCCGTCATACAGAAGCTTGCTTATTATTCTTACGGATTTGCCCCTGAATGTCACCATGGGGGCAGGATCATTGCAAACTACTATTCATAGGGTGAAAGGGGAGACTAGAAAGACAAACGTTGAAACAGGAACAGTTGCGAGTAACAGGACACAGACACATACCTGCAAGTGAGGCAGCTGCCCTGGGGTTTCCCGTTTGGCTTTATTTTCGTGAAAGTGTTGTCCAGGATGTCGGACACAAGTCAAGCCATGGTTCTTCTGATCTTTTATTGGGCTGCTTAAGCTTTACTCTTAACGGTCACACACTTGACTCCTGCAGACAAGCAGTATTCTGGTCTCAAAATATTGGGTGAAAGTTTGACTTAGAAGCATTAGTGTCAGAGTATGAGAGCTCAGAGGTGGTTTAGTCCCAAACTCCTTAAACTGGGATGTTCACTGAGGACATCCATTTGTTCAGTAACTGGGGTACCTCAACCCCCAAAATTGGTAGAAGGAAAGTTTGACCAGTTAGTCTTAAAAAAAAAAAATTTAAATGCACGTTTCAAAGTAGACTGTGAAAATGTTGAATTTTAAATGTAAGATGTACGTCATCAAGATTATTGTTGGGAGAGTTGATTTAAGCTGGGTGTCTGCCCTCAGGAGACCCTTCTGTTTTTTCGCCTCTGGTCTAAAAAGACCTGCTTATGTCTGATTGCCGTTCGTTCACAGCTCAGGTGAAAGCTGCCACTAGCTCGTGCTGTTTAGTTTGGTGGTTGGGTGTGTGAGGACACGATGAGACACTGGATCTTGAGTAGGCTGGATGGCCATTCTCCAAAAAATGCCTAAGCTAGGAAAGTTTGGAAAGCCTCAGTAGTACCAAGATTTTCTCCTGTCTTTGAAGGAAGTGTTATCAGTCCCTTTTGGGTTGTTTTCGTAGGCAAACGTTAATTATGAGTAATTCCAGATACGGAAAGAAACATGTCTCAGGCATTGGTGTAGCCTGTGGTCCTTTCATGCTTCAGTCTCTGCCGGGAGGGGCCTTGGAAACGCGCAGTGCACCTGAGTTAGTTCCTTCAGGGTAGGGTAATTATGGTGGAGATCGTGAATTCTTTGTAACTGAGGCCTAAAAAAATATTTTCATCATACATTTTATTAACGAAAACTTAAAAGTTTTCTCACCTCTTCATTGGTTTGTTATTCTTTAATTGCTAAGTGGCGTCCAACTCTTTGTGATCTCATGGACTGTAGCCCACCAGGCTCCTCTGTCCATGGGGTTTTCCAGGCAAGAACACTGGAGTGGGGTGCCATCTCCTCCTCCAGGGGATCTTCCCCACTCAGGGATGGAACCCACATCTGCATTGGGAGACAGATTCTTAACCACTGAGCCACCAGGGAAGTCCTCTTCAATGGTAATTCAGTATGTTGCTGTTCCACATTGTGACCACTCGGGGGAGTAGATTGCGTATCAATATTTTCATGTTTTGCATTAAAAACAGACTATAACTTGTGGCGTAAAGATATCTCTGTTTAACCAATTAGCAAATTTCATGTTAGAAAATTTTAAATTCTTATACTTTAATTTCTTTATACCTGATCCCATACTTCTATGGGATTATTAGTGGAAAACAATAAAGAAGGGGTATACATTTTACATGCATCATCAGCTATGGAATCTGAGTAAGATTCTGACTCTCCTGACCAGCATTTTAGTTTTATGTCCCTATGCTAGATTTCAAGTTTTTTTTTTTCTTGAAAGATTTAAGTCTTAGAAAAAAAGACTTCCAACTACCCTTTTTTAAAAATATTATTGAAGATGCTAGGCAATAATAAAAAGTAGTTTTTCTCAATGTGCAACCATTTATTCTTATCTTACCCTGTAAAGAAAAAAGTCAGTAGTAGTTTTCTTTGAAAATAGTCATAGAGGTGATTAAGAATGGTTGGTTGTGATTTTCACCTTTTTATTGACTCAAGTCTGAAAAGCGCCACCACCGAGTCAGGGAACTGTTGGGTCCCAGCCTGGGGTCAGGTGGTGTCCAGGCACAGCAGGGGCAGCAGAGGCGTTGTGCCCTATGAGGGGAGTCAGTGTTGGGAGGTTGAGCTCGCCTTCCGTCTGGGTCCGTGGTCCATGCTCCTTGACTCAGAGTCTCCGTGAGTCATGGGTCCAGACCTCACGGTGACAACAGCACCCAGGCTCCCTGGAAGCCTGGGTGGCTGACCTGAGGCTGGCTTGTTGTGTAAGGGGCAGTGATGTCAAGGCTGTGGACAGCCTCTGTCCGCCTGGCTCAGGCCTCCTTCCCTGTCTCTCTGTGACCCTTTCCCCAGCACTTCTGCCCGGGGCGTCAACCTGGCATCACAGACAAAAGCACTGACCGGAAATCAGTGCCGACCGAGCAGGTGGCCTTGGGTGAATCGCCCAGCCTCTCTGAGGCTCAGTTTCCTCACCTGCAAAAGGGATCACGCTTTCCCACCAGCATGCTTTCTTGTCTTCTCCAGCCTGTTTGCCCTGCTTTCCTCTCTTCACCTCCTCATCTTCCTGGGGGCTTCTTTGGACCCTCCTTTCTCATCTCTCCTCACTTCCCTGCTTCTGACCTCCCACTTTTCCTTCTGTTTTTTCCCAAGGGCAGCACCCCAGGCTGGGTTTTTACCATCTGATGTTGAGGATCCGGGCCTGCCAGCGGTACGTGGAGGAAGGAAGAGGCTTACATTTTTATGCATTGTGTAATAGACTCCTAAAATCACTTCTCTTTTCAAGAGGAGGGGGTTTGTGTGCATGAAGTGTATGGACTTGGATCACAAGCACCTGGGCCTGCACATGAATGAATGTCTGGTGGGCTAGGCAGAGGCAGTGCGACATGCTGAATACAGGATACATTTTCCTATTTCTAATTTTGGTTAAATTTTAAAATTTTTTCCATTTAACATTTTTGTTTGTGTATCTTGGCGGGTCTGTTGCTGTAGTAAACATTACCAACACCACCTGCCTTGGTCAAACATTTGGAAATTTTGTTTGATGTTTAGAGATAGAGAAAAAGTTGAATAACATGAACATTATTAAATATCTGAGGATCAGTTAGTGTGATGAGAACTCCTGTCACCTTCAGTTCTTCATTATGGATTCCTTTCCACCCTGTTCTCAAGGTTGTCTCAGGATCCCAAAGTTGTGCTCCAGTAGAAATATTAGTATAATGGGAACCACATGTGGCATTTCATAACTTCTAGTAACATTAAAAGGTAAAAAGAGAAACATAGGTAAAATTAATTTTAAAATATATCTTTTTTAACTCAGTATGTACAGAGCATTTTCATATCAATGAGTAACCTTGTATAAACCTTACTTCACATTCTGCTTTTCTTCTGTGTGTTTTATGCTCACAGCACATCTCAGTTGGCACTGGCCACATTTTTAAACATATCCATGTGAATAATGCCTATTTGTAACAGACAGTCCTATACACTGGCTTGCAAAATATGGTATATTTCAATTTAAAAATTGATGTGTTTTGTCTGTGTGTAGTATGTTTTAGGTTTTTAGAAAAATTCACTTGAAGTTTCTGTATACTGACTTATTAAGAGCTGAAAAGGAAATGCCAGGATGTTTGAACTGTCCTACTCTTGAAGTTAAATTATTATTATTATTTTATTATGTGTGTGTGCTGTTGCATTACTATAACTAATGTACATTAGTGTACAGTAACATTGTTGTAATTTGTTCATTGTTTACAGTGCTGAGTAGGCAAGCTCCCATTCAGAGCTGTGAAAATATACTGGGTCATTCCAGTATGACAGAGTGAAACATTCAGCAACTGAGTTCTGAAAAGCATATGTCTCCTGTCTTTGTTGCTTAGAAAACATGTGAACTGTTTCCCCTTGCATGATTGATTTATTGAAGATGACTTTTCTGTATGTGTGGTTACTTTTATTTCTAAAAGTGAGGATGTGATTGATCTGGGGAATCATTAACTCAATCCGTGTCCCTTGTGATGGAAGGGCAATGAGGCCTCTGTGCCCGGGCAGGACTTGGTACCTATCAGTGTAAACACCCGGCACAGCCCGTCCCGTGCCCCTGCTTATCTCCTCCAGAGGGATGGGGTTGAGGCGTTTTCAGCAAATCTTACTGGTAAAGTCATGCCTGTATTGCCTTTTTTTTTTTTTAAGAGCCATTTCCTTTCAGTTTTAACCATATTACTGTGTCGGCAAACAGTCTGCCCTCAGTTTGTCAGCAGAGCAGCTTTCTGTTTTGATAACTTAGAAGCGTGCCTTCATCTCTGAGAAAAGACATGCCGCTGATGAGCTAGTTCAGTTTTAAGATGTTTTACTTAGATGAAGACAGTGAAGATGAGGAGGAGAAGGTTCCTGAAGGTGTTGGCCATGGAAAGGCCCCTGCTGGCATCCTGGTGAGTGACATCCACCAGCACCACCCCCCTCCGCACCCCCCAACGCCAGCCTGGAACCTGCTGCTAGGAGGGGGCGGGGCGGGGCGCCCACCAGGGGAGGCAGTGACACCTTTCTTTGGAGGATGCAGCATCAGAATGAATTTCATGCTAAGAATCTGAGCTGAGTTGTAGTCGACAGAAATCTTTGCCTGCCTGCTCTCCCTCACTCACTCTACACCATCNTTAGAAAAAAAGACTTCCAACTACCCTTTTTTAAAAATATTATTGAAGATGCTAGGCAATAATAAAAAGTAGTTTTTCTCAATGTGCAACCATTTATTCTTATCTTACCCTGTAAAGAAAAAAGTCAGTAGTAGTTTTCTTTGAAAATAGTCATAGAGGTGATTAAGAATGGTTGGTTGTGATTTTCACCTTTTTATTGACTCAAGTCTGAAAAGCGCCACCACCGAGTCAGGGAACTGTTGGGTCCCAGCCTGGGGTCAGGTGGTGTCCAGGCACAGCAGGGGCAGCAGAGGCGTTGTGCCCTATGAGGGGAGTCAGTGTTGGGAGGTTGAGCTCGCCTTCCGTCTGGGTCCGTGGTCCATGCTCCTTGACTCAGAGTCTCCGTGAGTCATGGGTCCAGACCTCACGGTGACAACAGCACCCAGGCTCCCTGGAAGCCTGGGTGGCTGACCTGAGGCTGGCTTGTTGTGTAAGGGGCAGTGATGTCAAGGCTGTGGACAGCCTCTGTCCGCCTGGCTCAGGCCTCCTTCCCTGTCTCTCTGTGACCCTTTCCCCAGCACTTCTGCCCGGGGCGTCAACCTGGCATCACAGACAAAAGCACTGACCGGAAATCAGTGCCGACCGAGCAGGTGGCCTTGGGTGAATCGCCCAGCCTCTCTGAGGCTCAGTTTCCTCACCTGCAAAAGGGATCACGCTTTCCCACCAGCATGCTTTCTTGTCTTCTCCAGCCTGTTTGCCCTGCTTTCCTCTCTTCACCTCCTCATCTTCCTGGGGGCTTCTTTGGACCCTCCTTTCTCATCTCTCCTCACTTCCCTGCTTCTGACCTCCCACTTTTCCTTCTGTTTTTTCCCAAGGGCAGCACCCCAGGCTGGGTTTTTACCATCTGATGTTGAGGATCCGGGCCTGCCAGCGGTACGTGGAGGAAGGAAGAGGCTTACATTTTTATGCATTGTGTAATAGACTCCTAAAATCACTTCTCTTTTCAAGAGGAGGGGGTTTGTGTGCATGAAGTGTATGGACTTGGATCACAAGCACCTGGGCCTGCACATGAATGAATGTCTGGTGGGCTAGGCAGAGGCAGTGCGACATGCTGAATACAGGATACATTTTCCTATTTCTAATTTTGGTTAAATTTTAAAATTTTTTCCATTTAACATTTTTGTTTGTGTATCTTGGCGGGTCTGTTGCTGTAGTAAACATTACCAACACCACCTGCCTTGGTCAAACATTTGGAAATTTTGTTTGATGTTTAGAGATAGAGAAAAAGTTGAATAACATGAACATTATTAAATATCTGAGGATCAGTTAGTGTGATGAGAACTCCTGTCACCTTCAGTTCTTCATTATGGATTCCTTTCCACCCTGTTCTCAAGGTTGTCTCAGGATCCCAAAGTTGTGCTCCAGTAGAAATATTAGTATAATGGGAACCACATGTGGCATTTCATAACTTCTAGTAACATTAAAAGGTAAAAAGAGAAACATAGGTAAAATTAATTTTAAAATATATCTTTTTTAACTCAGTATGTACAGAGCATTTTCATATCAATGAGTAACCTTGTATAAACCTTACTTCACATTCTGCTTTTCTTCTGTGTGTTTTATGCTCACAGCACATCTCAGTTGGCACTGGCCACATTTTTAAACATATCCATGTGAATAATGCCTATTTGTAACAGACAGTCCTATACACTGGCTTGCAAAATATGGTATATTTCAATTTAAAAATTGATGTGTTTTGTCTGTGTGTAGTATGTTTTAGGTTTTTAGAAAAATTCACTTGAAGTTTCTGTATACTGACTTATTAAGAGCTGAAAAGGAAATGCCAGGATGTTTGAACTGTCCTACTCTTGAAGTTAAATTATTATTATTATTTTATTATGTGTGTGTGCTGTTGCATTACTATAACTAATGTACATTAGTGTACAGTAACATTGTTGTAATTTGTTCATTGTTTACAGTGCTGAGTAGGCAAGCTCCCATTCAGAGCTGTGAAAATATACTGGGTCATTCCAGTATGACAGAGTGAAACATTCAGCAACTGAGTTCTGAAAAGCATATGTCTCCTGTCTTTGTTGCTTAGAAAACATGTGAACTGTTTCCCCTTGCATGATTGATTTATTGAAGATGACTTTTCTGTATGTGTGGTTACTTTTATTTCTAAAAGTGAGGATGTGATTGATCTGGGGAATCATTAACTCAATCCGTGTCCCTTGTGATGGAAGGGCAATGAGGCCTCTGTGCCCGGGCAGGACTTGGTACCTATCAGTGTAAACACCCGGCACAGCCCGTCCCGTGCCCCTGCTTATCTCCTCCAGAGGGATGGGGTTGAGGCGTTTTCAGCAAATCTTACTGGTAAAGTCATGCCTGTATTGCCTTTTTTTTTTTTTAAGAGCCATTTCCTTTCAGTTTTAACCATATTACTGTGTCGGCAAACAGTCTGCCCTCAGTTTGTCAGCAGAGCAGCTTTCTGTTTTGATAACTTAGAAGCGTGCCTTCATCTCTGAGAAAAGACATGCCGCTGATGAGCTAGTTCAGTTTTAAGATGTTTTACTTAGATGAAGACAGTGAAGATGAGGAGGAGAAGGTTCCTGAAGGTGTTGGCCATGGAAAGGCCCCTGCTGGCATCCTGGTGAGTGACATCCACCAGCACCACCCCCCTCCGCACCCCCCAACGCCAGCCTGGAACCTGCTGCTAGGAGGGGGCGGGGCGGGGCGCCCACCAGGGGAGGCAGTGACACCTTTCTTTGGAGGATGCAGCATCAGAATGAATTTCATGCTAAGAATCTGAGCTGAGTTGTAGTCGACAGAAATCTTTGCCTGCCTGCTCTCCCTCACTCACTCTACACCATCTTTCTACCCTTCTCTATTTATTATTTAACGAATAATAACTTTATGCCTAGAAAAAAATGAAACTGCTGCTGTAAACTGGGAATTTTTTTGAAACTAGGTTTCACATGCAGTGTATCCGGTTTCACATTCTCTCTGCATCTGTGTAGTAGTTGCGGGATAAAAATCATTGAAGAGTTTTACGTGCTTTTTTTCCCACTCTTCCAGATTTTAGCCATAAATATGATCTTTTTCTATGGGTTTGTCTTGTGGGTTTTTTTTTTTTTGGTCCTAGTCAAATTTGTTTTGAAAACATGTTTGGAAACTAGCATCTTATTCTATCTGTGACAGAGAGGAGCAGCAGGAGTCTCTCTCTGTTCTGTGATTGCAAACAAAAAGTTCGTAATATTGAAATATGTGGGGGAAACGTAAATTGTCTGAGTTTTTTAATCTAAAGTTTCCTCTTTTCTTATGAGATGTAAAATAAAATAGGTCACATAAAGTATAAGTTTCAGAAGTCTGCATTAAGGGAACAGGTGAATTAAGGACAACATAATTCAACTTTACTTATGGAACCTTTTGCTGTAAAAATAATCTGAAGTAAATGTGATGAGGTGAAGGTAGTTTTTAGAAAATTGAGGGTGTGCACTTTTATGAAAACATGTAAAATAAAGCAAAAATTACACTTTGTAAAATCCGTGGCTCGTAATCAGACTGATTTTAAGTTGTACAGATTTTTGTCATCTTTAAAATGTTGCGCTTTTGTGTGCGTTTTGCTTGTGGACCTGTTGGTTGATGTGTACTCACTGGGGGTTTCGGCAGCAATGGGGCGGGACGTGGTCTGACTGAGAATGGAAGTCCAGCCTCGGAGAGAGGTCATTTTCTTGTGAAATTTCAATTGAATGAATTCCGTGGACAGAGGAGCCTGATGGCCTACAGTCCGCGGTGTCGCAAAGAGTTAGACACGACTGAGCGACTAACACACACATGAGTGTACACGGATTCCTGCACGTCTGCTGTTAAGGTCGGAGGGAGAAGGGTGAACACGCTGACGGTGATTAGTTCAGGAAGAGTTCTTTCTACGGGGAGCGCCGCACACGCACACCTCTTCTCACAGGAAGTAGTTCCGGTGCTTCCGGCAGAACGCGGGACGTGGGAGTCGGGGCTGCGCGGTCGGAGTGTCTTTCCACGTCAATACTGGAACACTGAAGTCCGGGAGTCACCTCCCGGCCCCAAGAGGCACTTGAGGTTTCTGAGTGGCTCGTGTTGGGGCCACGGGGTTTGCTATCTGCTTGTTGAGCTGCATGGATTGTGTAGGAGACTTTGGAACCTGGGTGTGGGGTCGAGGGCCAGGGAGAATTTCAGTCATGGTCCAGGCCCTCTGTGACCCCGACGCTCCTCGCTGGTCAGGTGCCGTCCGGGCACACCTCCTCTTGGAGGGTGAAAGTCTCCATCATAAAGGAGGTGACTTTGCATGTTTGCAATGTAGATGTAAAAATGTCATAATTTTAAAAACCATGAAGAAACGTCTGTGCTTTGTTGGAAATTGGGATTTTTTTTAAATCTCATATTTCTATAATTTTTAAACAGATGAAGATATTTTCCTTTATTTGATAAGGAAAAGGCCAAGTTGTTTCATATTCAAATAACCTTGAAGTTCCAAAATTATATATGCTAGCCTTATTTTCCCCACTTATTTTAAATTACTTTGATTTGCATTTTTTAAATTAGGGCAGAATGTACTCCCAAGTGGTGCTAGTGGTAAAGAGGAGCCATAAGAGACCTCTGGATCAGGAAGAGCCCCTGGAGGGGAGGGTACAGCAACCCACTCCAGTATTCTTGCCTGGAGAATCTCACGGACAGAGGAGCTTGGCAGGATACGGTCTGTTGGGTCTGAAAGAGTCAGACATGACTGAAGTGACTTAGCACACAAGCATGTACTATAAGAATTCTTAGCCAAACATGTAATCCTAAGAAATGCTTCTAGAACTGAGTCCTATGGTTAGAGCTGGAAGGGGCCATGGACAGTATTTGGCCATTCTTACTAGAAATTAAAGCTCAATCAGAGGTTCTCAGAGGTTCTGAGAAGAAGGAAGGCCCCCTCAAGGCAGTGCAGCCCTTTCCTGGCTCCTCTGTGCTCTTTATCAAAGGGCCTGGTTGAGTCCAAAAAGCTTTTCAGATAGAATTTTGTATGTCTATGTTATTTACAGTAAGGTGCAGTAACATAAACAACCGGCAACATAAACAGAGGTGGGAGACAGCAAGTCACCCTGTAGGCGGGGCTTGTACTTCGCATGAGTTGGGTGAAGACCAGACAGCACCACCCCCCCCTTACATCTGACATCACTCCTGGGTGTCCAGAATCCTGGAACCACCCTGCTGAATGGGGCCAAAACCAAACACTGCCCTCGGGGTTGGGGGGAGGACGGTGGTCACAACACTAATTAAATAATTCGTTGAGTAGAATTTCTTTTCCTCAGAGAAATGTGGTGATGTTACTAGTTATGCAGTTTGGGGGAGCACACTCCCCAAGAATTTTTGATTTCACGACTTGATTGCCTCAATCCTGACACAGATGAGCTCAGGAATTTAGCGGGGAGGTAGCTCTTAGAGGCTGTGGCCAGAGGTATGTGTAGGCTGTTTGAAGGTTATTTATTATCCATTTTTGTATTTATTCCCCCATCTGTTTTTCAATAGGAGAGGCTTGGGAGTGGTTCACAGGTACTATTGTCCAATGCATAACTGAACCCGTAACTTAAAACAATCCTCTTCATTCAGCAAATATTTATTGTGCCACACTGAATCTTCTAGGTGTTCACGTTTCTTTGCCATTACTAATGTGTCTGAATTGTTTGCTGCTCTGAGTCTGCAAGTAACACAGCTAGACAGATTTCCTCCAGATGGTTACCTCATTTGCTTTGCCTGATGCTCGGTCCTGTGAGCCGGTCTGTTCTCCCTATCAGCCTGGGTGAGCACAGGACTGCAGGTCTGGTCGAAATCCCATCATGTGCCTCAGCCAGGTGCTGGGCCAGTCTAGAGGGTTGGGACGCAGTTCCCTGAAGGGATCTGAATAAAAACCTTAACTTTCTTGGCAAAATGCTTATCTTTTCTGTAGTTTGTGTTTAATACTCATATCTTAGCTAGTACACATTGAAAACCAACCCTGTTCTACTAAAGAAAATATTAGACCCCAATTCTAGTCATTCTTGCATACGTTATCTTATTGAAAGTGGGGAAATTTTTTGTTGTTGATGCTGTTTTGCCACTTGTTCTAAACATATATATTTCTCTTTTTTTTTTTTTTGTCTCTTTTTTGAAGCCTGTCGCCTAACCTAGAACTATTGTCTGAGGCTCTCACTTTGCTTAACTTAGGACATTTGTCTCAGTTGCTCTCTTGAGTCTGACTCTCTGCGGCCCCATGGACTGTAGCTTGCAAGGCTCCTCTGTCCATGGGATTCTCCAGGCAAGAATACTAGAGTGGGTTACCATGCCATCCCTCCAGGGGATCTTCCTGACCCTGGGGTTGAATTGGCATCTCCTGTGTCTGCTGCATTGACAAGCGGATTCTTTACCAGTGCACCATCTGGGAAGCCCCAAATTTAGGACATTTAGGAAAGGTATTTTTCAATACCTTGGGAATTGGGTGGAAATATTGTTGGATGTCAGTTCAAGTGTGCGATGACATCACCCTAGAACTCAAGGTACCCTTGGTGTAGCGTTTTGGCTGCAGCCCCATCTGTGTAGAAAGACCTTCGTCAGAAACGTGCCTGAAGCGGCCCCCAGGAGAGCTGGGGGGTGGGAGTTGGGGGGGCTGTATTATCTCTGGTGTCGCTCACTCTCTGGAACTCATCTGAACTCTGTGATCTGCAAGTAGCCAGACTGAGTTCAGGCAGGTCAAGGGGGCAGTGGCTGAGATTATGAAAAGCCCTTTGTCATCTTTCTTTCGTGTTCCAATAAAGAATGAAGGCATGATCACTACAGACACTCAGTCCGAAGACTGAGATTATGTTGGGAAAGTCATTCCTCCAGGGACGTGAGGCAGGACTGATGCACCCCTGGGTGTGCCCCTCCTGGGGCTCTGACTCTCCTGCTTGCGGTCATCAGACACAGCTTGGCAAGCTGCCACTTGTCCCCGTTACCTGGGATGGCCTGGCCATCAGGATTCCTCAGGGCTCCTTGGTGAATCCGAGTCTCATGGCCACCAGAACCCCTGCTGAGCCCTAAGTGTGGAATACAGATTTCCCAGAGAGACAGAATCAGGATTGAGGGGGCAGTGGAGCCCAGGAATTCTTTTGTGTTCAAAACTACAGGCTTGAGTCTGGTTTTCCCGCCGAAGGTCTTTCCTGTTGGAGGATCCAGCGCAAAGTTGGGTTTAGTTGTCACGTCTATCGTTTTCCGGTCACCGTCGCCCTTAGTCTTTCCTTTCCTGACCTTAGCTCCTCCAGGGAGTACTGATCAGGGACTTCGTGGAGCTCCCCTCAGTCAGAGTGTGTCTGGTGGCATCTCCTAATTGGATGGAGCGCATGTGTTTTGGCAGAAAGAGCACCGCCATCATACGAGGTCCCTGGTGTTGGTGGGTTTGTTCCTGTCGAGTTTCCCCCCCTTCATTGAGGTCCCTACTTCATGAAGGCAGCATCTGCCAGGCTTCTCTGCTGTGAAGTTAATGCTTCCTTTGGTGATGAGTATGAATCACAAGGAAGATAGTTTGAGAGCATGCGGACACCTTGTTTAACGTCCATTGTCTCCATGGGGACTGTGGTGTGCTCGTGGTGGTCTTTTATTCCCCTCATTTTCTTTCTTCATTGAAATTCCTCTTTAAGAGAAATCTACCCCTCCTTCCCTACTTTTGAATTTATATCAGTATGACCCCGAGAATACTCTGCAGGTTATGACCCATCAGATTTTGTTGCTCAGGTGGTTCTGGGTGCTTTTTTGCTTTGGCTCCTGTGTTCCTTTAAAACACTCCTACGGCTGTGACTTTGAGCCCACGATTCCTACTTTCTGGCACCACGAGATGCCCTGACCCTGGACTTTGTACTGAAGGGTGGTATTTAGCAACCAGAATCTGGGCTCTCGTTTGCTTGTTGCTTCTCATGTCCTTAGTTCTGGATCGCAGAGAGCGAGGATGTTAAACACACGTTCTGGCCCAGGCATAAGCATGTCTGTATTTGTGCCTCTGTCCGTGGAGACTTCCAATGCCTGTCCAAGGGTTGGTGTTAGCCTTCTTTCTAGGAAGCTGTATTTTTAGAAGCCTCCCAGGTGTGATGATGACTCAGACTCCAGGATATGAATCTGTGGGTGCATATGGACCCGAAGGCTCTTGTGGCTTCGAGTACTTGGCTCTGATAGACGGTCTTCAGCTGGGTAAATCGTCATTTCCCATCCTGGCTTAGTTGTCACTTATTCTTACTCTGAAAAGAGTTTTTATGCCACTCTTAGCCCTTGTGACTAAGGGATCTCAACCTCCTAGGAGTGGACATCCCAGGTTCTTGTAGTGGAGTAGAAATAGGTCTGGTTTCACGGCTCATGTTCATCGGAGAACCTGAGCACCCCTGAGGAAAATGTGTGTTAATAAACATACAGACCACGCAAACAAATGACAGTTGCCCTAAATTTCACTAAAGCCAGATTTGTCCTAATCCTTGGTATTCTTTTCAGTAAGGCAGTCTGCATCCTTTTTCTAAAGTGCAGCTCGCTTTCTGAAGCAGGTATTGTGTCTGTCAGACTTTATGAGGATAAACCCTTCAGGGTGAGGTTGTTGAGGATGTTGGGGTCGTGGACTTCAGGCCTCCACGTGCTTGCCAGGTTAGCAGCTGTGAAATCAGTGAAGTGGTTGCAGTGAGTGACCTTCAAATCTCGCTGGGGTTGTTCATCTGCCTTGTTTCCTCCGAACATAACCAGGTACCGTGTGATGCAAGCGGAGTGCCTTTCAACTCGGATAGTAATGCTTTGGGACAGGTTGGAAATGTGAACTTGCTTTATATGTGATATAAACTAAGCTTCTGTGAAGCCATGAGAGGAAGACAAGTTTAACATGTCTTTCTCTAGACCTCCAAACTCCAAGAATATGTTCATTTGTTCCCATCTCACAGCTGTAATTGCATCTGCAGAAGATTCCTGATGCTACTTCCTGACTTCTAGGTCAGTGAGTAAATGAAAAGAACTGCAGATAGTCAGGAGTTTGAAAGGAAATTGTGTCCTGCCAACATCTGGACTAAAGTGATGGTCATCACTGAGAATGCCACATATGGTTTATAAAGAAACTTGGTAAGGTTGTGTCTTTCATATGTGAAAGCGAGCCAGACAGTTTTCCTGCTTCATTTTCAGTTGCTTATAGTTATCAGTGATGACCACCAAAACAGGTTAGCCACAAAGTTTTTTCCTTAGCCAGGAAATTTTAGGTTGAGAACATGTTCCTTAAACATAGATTTACAATCACAATGTAATCAAATCTTTAAAGCCACTCCTGATAAAGAGCTTTAACATTTTTCACATAGCATGGGCAGAACTGTGACCTCCTGAAAGCACTTGTGAAGTCCCTTCTTGTGCGTAGCTCTGAACATTACGTACACTTGGCGTTGTTGTGCTTAGGAGCTGGTGGCCCCAGGATACAGGAGCCTGGGCACCTGAGGCAGACACACCTGGGCTGTTGTCTGTGCTGTCGCTGTCATGGTTGACTTCAGGTACGTTGGGTGTTTTTTCTGAGCCCTGTGTCTTGCTGGTAGTACGCCTGTGACACTGCCTGGCTTGCCCATGAGAGCTCAGTGAGAGGCGGTGTGAGAAGTGGCGTTTGGGAGGGTAAATGTCAGCGCGCCTCCCATTCACCAGATCGTTTCCCGCGGCCAGCATGAGGAAGAACACTGAATTGTAGCTTATGTTATGTGTGCTTTCTCAAGGATGTGTGTAGTTCAGAATGTTAGGGCATGAACAAATGAATTTGAATTTTCACCAGTGTAAGTGAATCTAAGTAATTCACACATATGAATGAAAATCCTAACTCATGAAATGATTAAATTGTTACCACTATGTAAAATGATTTATGGAGGAATTTATTTTATTAGCAGACTCCCCTGGGTGCACCAAAGGTATCTTTAAAACAATGCCACTCCTAAGTATTTACCCAACGGAAGCGAAATTATGTCCACACCAAAGCCTGTTCACGGTTCTAGTAGCTTCATTTGTTCGTCGTCTCCGCAGACTGGAAACAACCCAGAGTTTCTCAATTGGTGGATGGATAAACAAACTTTTAAGACATCCTTACAGTGCGATTCATGGGGTCCCAAAGAATCGGACATGACTGAGCAATTGAACTGAACTGAACAGTGGGATACTACTACTCAACAACAGCAAAGAATGAACTGCTGATATCTGCAAGACTATTAGTCAATCTCAATACATGATGCTAAATGGAAGAAGCTGTAGTCTGAAGGGCATGTACTCAGTGGCTCCATCCATGAAACATTCTGGAAAAGCCATGATTATAGGGACAAAGAACAGGTCAGTGGTTGGCTTGGGGTGGGGTAAAAGGATGGGCTACAAAAGGGCATGGGGGCGTTTGAGGCAGCAGTGTAGTTCTGTGTCTTCATTTTCTTGATTGTAGTGACTTTTTCATGGCTGCATGGTTAAAGTTGTATACTCTGAAAGGGTTAATTTTACTCCTTGCAAAGTACACCTCACTTTTTAAATCTATTTTGAATAGTTCAAAGTACAGCTATATTTCATAGCAGAGTTGGCATAAACATTTAGCTGTTTTTCATGTATTGATAGGTATAACCATTACACAAGGGTTGACTAATATCTTTCATGATTAATTATAAACAGAATCTTAAACTCAGCACATATCCTAATGATTTTGCTTCCACACTTCTCTCTCACCTCCGGTACAGGTAGATGAGAGCTGGCCATATTCTACCCGTGACAGGAAGAGTGAGAACTAGTTGCCAGAAAGCTTCGTCGCTCTGCGGTTTGAGGAGTAAAGGGGAAAGCAGTGACGAGAGAGATGCAGGAATGAGAAGCGTTGAGTCTCTGGAGCTGCTGGTGTGAAGCACGTTTGGTCGGGGGAAGGTGTGAAGGTTGAGGAGAGTCCTTGGGGCCTCCTCGTCTTCGTGTGCTGCTTGCCACTAATTTTGTTGCGTAAAGTCTAAGGACAGATGTCAGACTGAGCCTGTAGTTCCCCTGGCGTGTGCTCAGTTGCTCGGTGGTGTTTGACTCTGTGACCCCATGGGCTGTAGCCCGCCAGGCTCTTCTGTCCATGGGTCTCCAGGCAAGAACACCGGAGTAGGCTGCCACTTCCTTCTCCAGGGGATCTTAGCTCCCCTCGCTCTGTTGGCAGTTTTCCTGAAGGAAATGAATGCCCCGGGTACATTGCTGAGCCTCAGGAAGATGAAACTACCGTGGCCAGCCGTTCACCGTGACGGCTGCACCTTGTGGTGTCGGGCGCTTTCCTGTAAATGGTCTGTGTGCTAGAAAATAACGAACTAAGTGTGTCCTTTGTGATCTGCCTTCTGTGACCGTCTTGCCCAGAGCTCGACTTCCCCCCAGGCTGTGGGCTGGGTGCTCTGCGCCGGGACCTGCAGACCTGCACGGATGTGCTTTGTTCTCATGGGAGTATTTTTAGATTCACCCGTCGGCGGCGGGTGTCATTCTTAACTGTCACCCACACAGACTAGATTTATGCAGGCTTTTTCTCTGAGATCTTCAGCAGCATTGGGAGAAAAGCGTTGATTTCTAAATATCTGAGCATGGCTGGTGGAACGACGGGTTGGCCTCCACTTTTGGCATTTTTAAAGAACGTATGCATGTGTGAAATACGTACACAGTTACAGATACACAGCGTCTTCCCTGCCTGTCTGGTTTCTCTCGTTAGTTGCAGCACATGGTGTGTGCTCCTCCTCCCTCCCTCTGCTGTTCTGGCCACCAGACCTCACCGTCATCCGTCCATTACTCCATCCATTCCTTGACCCAAAAATCCTTACTAAGGGTCTCCTGCCATGAGCCACCGTGCCACGCTCTGGGGCAGTGGTGAAGTGGCAACACTTCTCTTGGTCAGAGCTGAGGGTCTGAAGGTGGGCTGGACAGTGAGCTCGTGGGCAGAGCTTGCCGGCTGTGAGGGGGGAAGGGCAGGTGCCCTGGACCCACCTGGCCTCACGCCGCCTCCTACCTCCTTCCTGACCATTCTCATCCAGATCATTCGTCTCTTCTTTTCCACTGTGCTCTGGGTGTTCACATTCTGTTGTGGACAGGCTTTATTTGTCCCCATCTCCTTCTCATCCAAGAAGCCTAAAATGTCTTGCTCCTCAAATAAAATATTAGATCAACGGCCAGAGTAGTTGATGGATTGAGAAGAAAATTGGTGTTGGATTTTGAAAGGTTGCCTTGAAAGTCATTGGGCTGCTGATGAAGGTCGAGGGTGGGGAATTGATGGGTTTTGAAGATAAAATAGATGACACTTAGATCCTTCCTTTATGGGGCTTCCCTGGTGGCTCAGAGGTTAAAGCATCTGCCTCCAATGCAGGAAACCCGGGTTCGATCCCTGGGTCGAGAAGATCCCCTGGAGAAGGAAATGGCAACCCACTTCCAGTATTCTTGCCTGGAGAATCCCATGGACAGAGGAGCTTGGTAGACTACAGTCCACGGGGTCATAAAGAGTCAGACACAACTCAGTGACTTCACTTTCACTTTAAAAAGCTGGAGCAAGCAGTTGGTAAAATGTAGGCCTCCCTTCAGGAAAGAGCATGTATTGCTATGGTGGCAAAGTGTCTTTCCCTATTTGAACCTTACTCAGCCCAAGATAATCTTCATCTACTTTGTAGATAGTGTGGTGAACTCAGAGAAGTGAGCCCAGCGAGCAGAAATCTGTGTTTCCAAACTTCCTTAAAGAAAGTGTGTTGTGACAGATTCAAAATCTCGATTTATCAACTAACCAGCCTTGATGGCTAAGCTTAAGGCAGTTTCCTGTCCTTTCATTTAAAAAAAAAGTCTGAGTTGTTCAGTAGAAACTTTCACTGGGTTACACTAGGGATGTTTTCTTGCTAATTTTCTTCCCAGGGTGTTTTCTGGGAGTGGAGGGAGATGATAGAGGGCTCAGGGTAGCTTTATCAAGTCAGCGTCGGTGCCAGCCTGTCCGTATGTCTTTTGTGGACGGACATCGGAAACGGACTCTGAACAAGTCAAGGAAACAAAACTCTGACCATTGGTCATTCAGAGAGATGATGGAAGGGCAGGCAGGAGCCAAGGCTGTGGACCCCTGTGTCATAATCTGGTGGCCCCCCAGGTCAGTGCTCAGGGTGGCTCACCCTGCCATTGCTGGTGGCTCGGTTCCACCCATACTTCAGGAATATCTGTTAAGCTCAGTTTGAGTCAAGTGTCTCCCCAGTGTGTCAGCCAGCTGATGCCAACCAGGGCCCTCATTACAGGATGAGAGGTGAGAGCGTTGTGATGCCCGAGCCCTGTTGTATTACCTTCTGAGCTCACCACTGCACCATGTATCTGCTCAATTCCAAGAGAAGATACTGATTGGAAAATTCTGTCTCCTGACATATCCCAAAGGTTGGTTTGAGTAGTGTGTGGTGAGTTGTGATTAGGGAATGAACCCCTAGGAAAGCAGTCTGCCCAGGCCTGGTTTTCATACATGATTTTTGGTAGAGCCACAGCTGCTAGTCCTAGACTCCCAAGTCTTATAAGATGATCAGGTCAGCTGTTTTTATTCATGTTCACTGAAATGTATGCAGTTCAGAGTTTGTGGAGTCTGGATCCAACCTCGAGGTGATAGGTGTGCCTGGAGGACAGTACAGACTGTAGCCCAGAGCAGCCTGGTTTCCTGAACACGCCTCATCGGGTTGGGAGGAGAAAGTGCCTGCCGTGGATACTGGAAGTCCCTAGAAATCACAGGTCCTTAGGGGCCCACTTCCGGTTTAATGTCTGCACTGGGACTTAGGAGTCTGCATTCTGTCCTCCATAACTTGAGTCTGTTGCAGACAGTCCAAGGACCACTCCTGGGGAAGCCCTGAGCTGCAGTGTGGTCCTTGGAGATATGAGGCTGGGACCTGGCTACCTTCAGATAGTGAAAGTGATGGAGTTGCTCCTTTTTAGAAAAACAGCTGACAGGCTCATAACCTACAGGAAATTGACTAGAACCCCCAAAGAATACTGGGGCCCAAAGAATACTGCACCCTTCCTAAATCTGGGTCCCTCCAGAAGGACCCTTCCACGTTCAGACACCAGGCTCAGGAAGAGTCCAGAGCCCTGTCTTCTAGCACCCGAGAGGCTCAATGTCCATGGAGTCCTTTCAATGAGGCTGATTTGGGAAGCAGCAAGAGTAGGCGTGGCGTTTTTATCAGAAGGACTGCCCTGCATGGAGCTCTGCTTGCCTTACCTGGCTCATCTTCATAATCAGTTATGAAATTTTGTTTAAGAAGAAACTTTTCATTTTCAAAAGCCGCTCGGTGTGATTTTGAGCCAATGTAATGAGTTAAATTCTTGAAGTTCAACCGTGCTAGGAAGATCCCCACCAAGTCCGTCCTTTCTGCTTCCCTCTAAGTTGGTTTGTTCACTCACTTAAACAGTATTGGCTGAATCCTGCGAGGTGCCAAATGTTTTTCTAGCCCTGCCTGGAGTCTGTAGCGTGCTCCTCCCCGACAGCTGCCCTGCTCGGACGTCTGCCTGGGGTCTGTTGCTTCCGTGTCTCCTCTGCTCGAATGGGCCATGGGAACTTCCGAGGGGTCTCTGCCTCTACTTCATCCTTCCTCCCCAAACATTGATCCTGGCCGCCCAATGCCCAAGGGTGGGTCCGAGGCCTTGCATCACCTCCCCTTCGCCTCAGGCTCCCCACACCCTCCCAGTCACTGTCCCTGGGAACCCCCCTTGCTTGGCCTGGTAAACCCCAATGACATTTTCACCCTGAAAACAAGTACGTTCTGCCTCTGGTAGCCGTTCCTTACTCTCCCCTGCAGGTTTTCTTTCTTGCTTGTCTAATCTTCCTCAGTCACCAGGACAGCGTGACCACAAGGACTTCTGTAAATGAAGACAGTGTTTATGCCGCTTTCTCCTGCTGGACCCAGGATTCTGGGGGCAAGAGCGCAGGACTTCTGCCACAAGGTCTCACTGGTGCCTGGCATGAAGCCGGTCTTGGTTTTGTCCAGCTGTATGAAAGTCTTCCCAGACACAGCCCAGGATGGTGGCCGTTTTGCTGGCAAATTCCGAGCCCTCTATCATGTTGCCCTTGAAGGAGTCACTCATCCTGCGTGATGGTCTGTGAGGGACCTCCCCGCACGAGGCTCTCATGGCCCTCCTTTCCCATCATAATGGAGAGTCATCTGGGCCACTCAGTGTGTGCAGGCAGTGTGCCAGGGACCCTGGGTTTTGGTCTGTGGACTTGCACATGGGACCTCGTGGTCCTGTGGGGGGTGTGCAGGAGCCCCTGGCCTTTGGGGCCTGGCTGGCCCTGTGCTCTGGACTGGGATACTGGGAGCTGTGTGTAGGTGGGGATGCTTAGGTGTCCTTTCCTCATGGATTTGGGGTTCCAGGAGGCCAGAGGGCCCACAGATCATCTACTCTGTGGGGCCCTGGATCTGAGGGGCTATCCTCATTGAGGGCAGGGCCTTTCCTCATGATGCTGTTACTGCTCTGAATTTATAAAGTAAGAATTAAAGGCAGCTACTGTAAAATAAGAAAAAGCCACTGGCGGTCTGCTCTGATGGGGAAAGAGGCAAAACAGAGAGGTGTCAAGTGAGGTGCTGCCTTAAGTCTCAGTGGGACCCTGTCCCGAGCCTCTGCTGGCCCCAGGCGGTGTCCCGACAGTTTAGCTCCTGAAGGACAGCACATCCCCTGGGTGCTGGGCCCCTGCCCTCCCAGGCCTGGAAGGTGCTGCAGCGGACACCTCTCGTCTCCCACCTTCGGGGAAGTGACGTTCCTGCAGGCTGGTGTCTCCTCCAGGTCCACGCACGGACCCCTTGGAGGACTCAGGGATCCTTGGACAGCTGTAGGGACTACAGAGCGGCCCTCAGATCCTGGGGGAGGCAGGCAGCGCTGTCTGGCTCAGGCTTCACTTAGGAGTCTGCTTTGGGAGACCCAGATCCCCTTGGAGGTTGGGTGAAGTGTGTTTGAGAACATTCTTGAGAGATGTGTCAAGTGCAGAATGCAAGCTTGGTTGCCTGGAGCATAGGTAGAAGCCAGACCGGGCAAGGTCACAGTATGTTAGTGTTTGTTTCCTAAAGTTTCTAGAAGGTTCTGTCCCCTCTTAGCACATTCCTCATGTCTGGGAGCAGAGGTTGAAATGTTGAGGGTAGGTTCTCTGATAAAAACTGTTTTCTGTTCCTTGCGATCTCCCAGGATGTACACTTCCTAACCTCAGGAGAGTTCAGCATCCGGTGGGTGGTCAACCCTGCAGGTGGACAGGAGGGCCAGTGCGGCTCTGGACTCTATAATCGCTTTTGTGGGGTCGAGTAGCATTGCATGAAAATAATATTCCCATTGTGGAAAGCAAGAAATCTGGGGGTTTTGTCAAGGCATTTATCAGCAGTGACAGACAACAGTTCTGTCGCTTAGAGATGCTGTTGAAGACATAGGCCCCAGAATCAAATTGAGTTTTGGTTATCAGCTTTAGGACGAAGTGCAGCAACCTTGGACATTGCTGAGCCTCCTTGCCTCCTGCGATACCAAAGTCCTGAGTGGTTGTGAAGATTACTTGAGATAACATCCAGGTTAACACAGCACCTGACTAGTAGTTGTCCAGTTGATAAGTTGTATCCATCTCTTTGCGGCCCCATGGACTGCAGCACTCCAGACTTCCTTGTCCTTGCCTATCTCCCAGAGCTTGCTCAGATTTATGTCCCATTGAGTCGGGTGATGTCATCCAGCCTTCTCATCCTCTGTCACGCTCTTCTCCTTCTGCCCTCGATCTTTTGCAGCATCAGGGTCTTTTCCGGTAAGTTGACTCTTTGTATCAGGTGGCTGAAGTACTGAAGCTTCAGCTTCAACTAGCAGTACCAGCTAACTAATATAGTACCCAGCCTTATGAAGGCAAGCATTATTGGGCTTCCCTGGTGGCTCAGATGGTAAAGAATTCGCCGGAAATGTGGGAGACCCAGGTTCGATCCCTGGGTGGGGAAGATCCCCTGGAGAAGGGAATGGCTACTCACTCTAGTATTCTGGCCTGGAGAATTCCATGGACTGTATAGTCCATGGGGTCACAAAGAGTCGGACACAACTGAGTGGCTTTCACTTCACTTAAAACTTACAATACAGGTTTTGATTATATATGAGTGGTTTAGAGTGTATCCATTTTTGTATTGATAACAATTTAGAAATCGTAATATTTTAACAGCTACCTGTATCTGGGGTTACTCTTCTTAATAAATGTGATTTTTGATTGAACATGTCAGAGGGGATATGTATTTGAACCACCTACTGATCATTCCTGTTTATAAGTCTCTGCTGCATATCATGATGGTTGACTTTAGTTTCTCTGATGCTCAGGAAAAGCTGCTAGGCAAATCTTTAAACTTTTGGTAAATGATTGAATCTGGAAACCTCCCAGCTATTATTCCAGATGCTAGTGTATGTTTACTTTAAGATGTTTGATAAGGAGAGTCTGATAATGAGATAACGTCCTGCGATTTGGTCTGTTGAGTTTTATGTGAGAAGGGCCATTTGGCCTCTGTTAAGTGTCTCAGTTGGTTGCCGTCTGCTGATTTCTAACGATTTTCGGTTAGTGATCTGTCAGCGCCTCCTTCCCTGTCTCGGGAGCCCCTGACCTGTAAGCCAGCCCGTGGGCAGTGTGCTGCTACCTGGCCCCAAACGCACTGCACACTGCGTGGACTGGACATCAGTCAGGCCTGTCTGTGCCTGCCCTAGTGTCTACTGTTGGATCTTCCATTTAAGGAAAGTAAATTCTTTAGTTTGTTATAAAAATGAAAGTAAGCCCAGTCATTTCGCTTATTTTAAGGACCAAGAATGCCTAGCTCAGAAGAGATGAGCCCTGGTTGCGGCTGTGCAGGGAACTCCCTGGTGTGCGGAGGGCTCCATTAGAGGAGGGTGGGGCATGTGCGGTGTGGCTTCTGTGGACACAGCAGCCAGGGCCATCTGTCTGTGGTGTGCCTCCTGGGGAAAGGGGTGTGAGTCTCTGTCCACTGGAAGCATCCAGGATTGGAAAGCCGTCTAGCGTGTGATGCTGCAGAAGATACTTGAGTTGTTGGCAGCTAAGGCTGCTGTAACAAAAGGCCACAGACTGATAGTTTAAACAAGAGGGATTTATTTCTCCTGGTTTTGAAGGCTAGGAAATCCAAGATCAAGGTGCTGGCCAACTGTCTTCCTGATGAGGGCTTCTTGCTAGCTTGCCAGTGTTTTCAGCAGCCTGGGTGGGAGGGGGGCCCTCATCCCCCCCTGTGGTGGCACCAGGCCTCCCTTGACTCTGTTTTCCCAGCTTCATGATATGGATGGGGTTGTTCTATATCTGCTGCGAGAAAACCAACCATTTGACAGCCTGCATTTTTCTGCATTTAGCGACTGGCATTTACACAATAGACTTTCTTGTATAGCAGCCCATCCTTTACCCATGGTAATTAAAACCATCCTGAATAGACATAGTTGCGTTTAATTATGGGCTGTGTCCTCTAGTTGATGTAAGCGTATTACACATTTAGTTTATAATGCGGTCATTTACGTCTGAATGTAGATGCTCAAGTCATCATTTTTCAGCTCCTTTAAGAAGAGGGCTGTATGATTTGTTATGAATTCTTTTTAGATTTGTAACACAACTCATTTCAAAATTGCTACTGTCAGGCATAATACAGAGATTGATCATGTGGGTGCTGTTAGTTTAACGTATGTGCTGTGACAGGCCAGGAGGGTGCTGGTGAACGTGTGTCACCTACAGAATGTGAAAATTCTGATGCACTGTTTGAACTGAAAGAGAGTGAAAAGATGAACTGCCGAAGACTAAACTTTATTTCACTTCTGTTTCTGGAGACATTCTTAACGTATAAAGATTGTGCACCATGACCCCACAAATAAGGAACAAAAATATATTTATGCACTTTTCCTCTAAATCGGTTGTAATGCTCTTTTATATCACAAAAGGTAATTTTCTGCATCATTAACCGTTAGGGAAATGCAAATTGAAACCAGTATCACTGCACACCTGTCATCAGGGCTGTCCTAAAAAGTAGTGAGAGTGCCAAGGACCAGCAGGGACACAGAGACGACACTGCATCTCTCAGACGCGGCTGGTGGGAGTGGATAGCGGGCGGCAGCTCTGGCGGCTGCGTCTGTGGAAACTAAGTAGACGAGTCCCCTTCAAACCAGCGCTCACGGTTCCTGGGCATTGTCCCCAGTCAGCTGAGAACTGATTTTCACACAGAAACCCATAGAGGAATGTTTAAAGCAGTTTTCTTTGTGATAACCCCAAATCTGAAATAGCCCAGCTGTTCCTCAGCCAGTGAATGAGTAAACTGCAGTGTATCCAGTCCATGAAATACTCAGCATCAGGGGAGAGGAACAAGCTGTTGGTGCATGCAGCAACCTGGACGAGTCTCCATAGAAATGTGAGCGGGAAGAGGCGGTCTCCAGATGTTAGGTACTGTGTGATTCTGCACCCTCCTAAAAAATGGCAAAAATCTCAGCACTGAAGAGCGGATCAGTGGTTGCCAGGGATTCAGGAGGGAGAGCTGACAGAGGGAAAGCAGGTGTGTGTGACCATGAAAGGCCCACAGGACAAACTTTTGTGATAATGGAATGCTCTCAGTCTTAACTGAGTCACTGCTGCTGCTAAGTCACGTCAGTCGTGTCCGACTCTGTGACCCCATAGACAGCAGCCCACCAGGCTCCGCCATCCCTGGGATTCTCCAGGCAAGAACACCGGAGTGGGTTGCCATTTCCTTCTCTGGTGAATAAAAGTGAAAAGTGAAAGTGAAGTCGCTCAGTTGTGTCTGACTTTTCGCAACCCCATGGACTGTAGCCCACCAGGCACCTCCGTCCATGATATTTTCCAGGCAAGAGTACTGGAGTGGGGTGCCATTGCCTTCTCCAAGCTGAGTCCCTCTCAACGCCCAATTATGATACTATCAACACCCAGTTATGATAACTGCTCTGGAACTTTGCCAGATGTTACCACTGGGGGAAGCTGGTAAAGAATACATGGTATCTCTTCGTATTATTTCTTAGAACTGCATGTGTGTGAATCCAGTTATCACAACCTAATAAAAAGATCAGTGTTTAAAAATTATGTGATGTTGATATATTCTGATAAAACACTATTTCCACTCCACATATGTTTCGTACTTTTTTATTCTCTTTTAGTGATGGTTTGTCCATTCCCTTATTCTTTCAAGAAATCATTATCCAGCACTTGATATGTGCTTCATTTGGCCCTACTATCGAGTTCATTTATCCTAGAACTAAAATCACACCAACTTGTCACTGTTGCAGAGCTCACCTCATAAAGGATGCCTGCCACTGCATTCTGTTGTCAGTGCAAGTCCCCCAGCTGGTTACATCCCCACAGCCAGCTCTTTCTGTAGGTGCAATTTGGGGCCTTGCTGGCACCAGCTTTAAAATACTCAGGGCATTTTCCAGGTGACACTATTGTGGCTCGGCTCCGTGACGCGGAGCTAGGCCTTGATAGCTATGCACGAGAGCGGGAAGGAGTGTTTGAGTGGGGTCCGGCACCGGTTCTCATGTGAAGAGCAGTGGACGTCTCTGTGGCACGGGTGCTGGGGGGCCCTGGGCTTGTGCGGGCAGGGTGTGTATTCTTCCAGTTCAGCTTTGGACTTTCGTACAGTTAGAATGTGCTCTCTGGGAACTTTTCTGAACCTGTAACTTTGATCTTAATAGCAAAGTTTTTGATCCAGGTTTAGAAAGGCAGCTGTGCTGGTGGTGAATCCTCTGCAGAAGAGCCCGTCAGGTCTCTGCTCCGGTGGAAGTTGAGGTGGGGAGGGTCTCTTGTTAGGGTTGTATTCTTCTCCTCAGGAAGGTGTTTTCCTTGCTTGTGCTTCGACACTCCGCTAGGAGAGCCAGTGTCTAATGGATGAACTGTTGTTGTGTGGGTCACCGGAAACTAAATTTGACAACCTTAGGACTAAAGAGGGGCTAACAGAAGAGCTGGGGGCACGGGCCCCTATCCTGTGTCAGATGAAATGGTTGGGGGCCCTGCGCCCCAGGCAGGTACTCTCGCCTTTTTGACCCTTCCTGGAGGACACTCTGCAGTCCAGTGGTCCTGATTTAAATAGTGAATTGTCGTTAAGGAACAGGATTAAATGTTTTTTCTGTGCTTTGAACGTTGTAGGATGTGAACGTGTGTTTTAGTGAGCTGTGTTGAAGCTCTGAAGGGTTTGTTATAAATCGGTTCAGCTCAGCCTTGCTCACCAGTTGTTTAATCTAGCGTGTCTTTGAACCATAGTCTTAATTCTGTAGAAAACCCATCTCTCACTCACACAGGAGCTTCCTCTTGGGGGTGATCGTCACTCACTGTTCTGCATGGCTTCTTCCTCAGTGGATACATTTTATGCAGGACCCAGCTGTCTCGGGCAGGAGGACTGAATGGTGTCGGGGTTCTTTGTTGGTTCCTGCAGGTTCTGTACTTTGGGGGGGGGAGCACCTCATGGTAGCAGCCTTGATCCGAGATGCTGAAAGAGGAAAGGGGACTTCTGCACGCCCAGCTGCGCCGCCTCTCAGTTCCATGGTGGACGGGCTGGGGCTGCCTGTGCATGGACGTGTGTAGCTACCACGTCAGCGGACACGGAGGGGCGAGCGTCACAGGGTGGGTAACAGTCTGGGGGACACGTGAGCCGTGTAGTCACCACAGCTTTTTCTCTGCTGTTCTCATTAGATCCACAAACTCAGTGTTAACATCTCATCCAATTTGTTCTGTCTCTTTTAGTCTCAAACCATGAATTATGTGGGGCAGCTGGCGGGGCAGGTGATCGTCACCGTAAAAGAGCTCTACAAGGGCATCAACCAGGCCACGCTGTCTGGCTGCATCGACGTGGTGGTTGTGCGACAGCAGGATGGCTCCTACCAGTGCTCGCCCTTCCACGTGCGCTTCGGGAAGCTGGGGGTCCTGAGGTCCAAGGAGAAGGTGGTGAGTGCCGGTCGCGGGTGCTCTGCCCCTGGGCGGTGGGGCGCAGCAGGGTCAGCCCGGCCCGTGAGCTCCCGGGACCTCCCTGCTTCTGTTCTGAGAACCTGTCTGATGTTGACGACAGCAATGTGGGAAGTCCACTGTTCATAGTGCTTTTGAGTTTGCTTATAAATCCACAAAGCCCTCCTACAGGAATCTTGGGGGGGGAAAGGTGAAAATCATTTTAATAAACCTGTGTGTTGCAACTTAGAAAATCCAAACCTAAACTAGAGTTATAAATGGGGAATTTAGATGTATTTAGAAAAGTGCCTTTACCTTATACAGCACTTTAAAATATTATACCTACAGACCAACTGGATAGAGTAGGTTGGTATGCTCAGGAGTGTATTTGTTTAAATGAAATTAATGCCAAAGTTCTATATTTGTTTTTGCAAAGCTGTAAAATCTTGTTGTAAATACCAGGACTTTTTCACAAATCTGACTGAAGTGAAAACCCACAGGCTTTTATTATTTTAGGGATAATCTCTTTCAAAAAGAAGATGTTGGTTTTCTTTTTTCTCTTTTTTTTTAACATGCTTCTCCCTTCAGGAACACTTGGGAAGTCTGTTAGTGTATCTGATTGATGTCGATCATGTTAGAAAAAGCTGAGCTAAGAGTCAGCTTCTCAGGTACATAGTAGTGATTTTCTTTCTACTCCTGTCCCATGTTGTCTCCCTAAATAGCATAAGGAGATTCTGTCAGGATTTTCAACCCCAGTGAAAGATCCACAGAAGTACATGTCAGAGGACCATTGTCCTAAGTTGCAGACATCTCTTTTTTTCAGATTTTGGCTAATCACACAGCTGATCTTACTCTTTAAAATAGAAACTTCCATCTGTCTTAATTGAACTTACATTATTTTGAAAGAGCCTGGAGAACCAGGGTGGCGGGGCTTGTGTGGCCCGGCCTCTGTTCAAGGTCCCCGTTTAGAACCCACAAGCAGTGGCGACATCCCTAGGGACTAGGAAACTGCCCACTGCAAGCGTGTTTGGCCACAGTTGAGCGTCCCTGGAATTTTTTCTTAGTTTCTGGTAGTGCTAATCTTGTGTGCTTTCAGACTGTATCGGCTTTGGGAGAATTAGCAGCCATTCCTGCACTAGAGTTTCCTGGTAGTTGTGCAAGGGTCTGTTTGTAAAATGACTCATAAGGCTTCCCGCCCTCCACTTCCCCTCTATGAGCTGCGTTTCTGGTCAGACGATTGGATAAGCCATCTGGCCTCGGAACTGGAACCTGCAGGCCGATGTGTGTGCACCTCCGTGCATCTGTAAGTGTGACTGGGCGGACAGTGGCTCCCCTGCACGCTGTGTGCCTCTGAGATGGCGATGCCGCTTCCGAATGCAGCTGCACACATCACTGCGCTATGTAAATAGCTCATCAAGCTTGCAATAGAAGTCTATCCATGAGGCCCAGGAAGAGAGGAAAATGCTTTCCTGTTCCTTCCCTTGGTAGCCCAGGATATATTTGGGAGGAAATTTGGCTGTTTGACCAAAGCATAGCATTCCTGTGACAGTAAAACCAAAGCCATGTCTGCCTTGAGACACTGGCAGTTTGGAGACATTGTGTTATTTTAGGTCATTTTGGACTAGGGAAAGCTCTCTATTGATTTTATTTTATTATTTTAGATTGTTTGTTTATTTGACTGTGCTGTGTCTTAGTTATGACATGTGATCCTTGACCAGGAATCCAACCCGTGGCCCCTGCATTGGGAGTGGGGAGTCTTAGCCACTGAACCACCAGGGAAGTTGATTTTAAATTAAAAACCCAATTTTCAAGTATGGGGACACCTATGAAGTGAACTTGAGACCCTAACCATTTGAAAACCTCTGGTTTTAAGGGAAGAGGCAGTGTAATGATTTTCCCACTGCTGTTGCCATGTTCTTTGCTTGATATAACACAGTACTCCCTGTAGTTTTCATAATTCAGGAGTTTACTTTCAGAAGATAAAGATGTACTTGATATTTTGAAATATTAATTTTGTTGATTTAACACAAAACTGATGATTTAATTGTTTATCAAAGGTAAATAACCCCGTGTATTAGATAGGACAGTTTCCATCATAGATGACAAAAGTCCACCTCACACTAGCTTAGGCAAAAAAGGAATTAAATTGGCCTGTGTAACTGAAGTCCAGGAGGATTTGAAACACTCAGGGCTTTACTTAGAGCTGCTGAAGGTGTCACCAGAATCATCTCCCCTCGCCTTTCAGTTCTGCTCCCTTTGTGTCTGTCTGTCTAATACACAGCGGCCGCTGCACATGCAGGCTGACTTCCGTCAACTCAGCAGCCACGGCGGGAAGACAGCCTCTCCTTTCTGCAGAAGTACCAGAGTTAGTCTCCCTGTCAGACTTGGTCACATACGTCTCGGAGACCAGTCACCATAGCTGGGGGTGAAATGTATTGATTGGCCTGGCTGGAGCAGCAGCCCTGCCTCTGCTCTCTATAGCCACTGGAAATAGATGGTCTGAAATAGAGGAGACTGGATCTCCAAAAGGAACAGAGATACACCCACCCAAAGAGTGGCCAAAACACACGCCTGCTGCTGCCAGCATCTCCCAGAATTAGTTCTGTTTCAACATCTGTCATATGTGTTGAGCAAAAGGCACAATGTAGGAAATATGACCATATGGAAACAAGTGTTTTAGAAACCAGTTTACTAGAAGTAAACTTCCTTGGGCTTCCCTGGTAAGCTCAGCTGGTACAGAATCCGCTTGCAGTGCCACAGATCTGGGTTCGATCCCTGGGTTGGGAAGATCCCCTGGAGAAGGCAACAGTTACCCAGAATATTCCAGTATTCTGGCCTGGAGAATTCTGGGGGTCTCAAAGAGTCGGACACAACTAAGTGACTTTCACTTTACTAAAGTAGTATTGGCACACTAAAATGAGGGTTCTCCTAGTGGACACAGAAGCGGTAGAGGAGGGTGGGACGAATGGAGAGAGGAGCGTGGAAGCAGACACATTGCCATATGTGTAACAGCCAGCCAGTGAGAGTTTGATGTGGATGCAGGAAGCTCAGACTGGTGCTCTGTGACAGCCTACAGCCATGGGATGGGGTGGGAGGGAGGTTCAAGAGGGAGAGGACATATGTGTACTGATGGCTGATTCATGTTGATGTATGGCATAAACCAACACAATATTGTAAAGCAATTATCCTCCAAATAAAAGTAAATAAAATTTTTTTAAAAATTAAAAACAGAAAAAAGCAAAAATGAGGGTCCTCTTTAATAAAATAGTCACCTTGGGAAGCATTTATTCCAACTTGGTGCCATCTCTCAAAATATTTTTAGTATTTTTCCTTTGAGACCTAAAGGACTCATGGCATATTCCTTGAAGTATTATCAGTATTGGCACAGTCTTGATGTTAGATTTAATTTTTGGAAAGAACCAAGCTCCATTTAGAATCAAATCAAGAGACCAAAGTAAGTCATCATACTAAGAAATGTCACATTTGGGAATTCCTGGTGGTCCAGTGGTTGGGACTCAAGGCTTTCACTTCCAGGGTTTGGGGTTTAATCCCTGGTGGAGGACCTAAAAAAAGTAAGGACTATAAATGTAAACCAAAGGGTTAACTGTTTAAGAATGGTTTTAAAACAAACTTTGACTCTGCATCCTGGAGAAGCATTCTTCCATTTCCCCAGGTATGTCAGGTAAATGGGTAACCTCCAAAAATGAGTGTTTTAAAGGATGGTATTAGTTTGAATCTGTTTTTTTTTTTTTTTTTAATCTAAGATAGAATAACTTTAAATATTTCATTTGTCCTATTTAGCTTAACTTTCAAATTTTATTTAGCAGTCAGTCAACAAACATGGGTTATTTAAATTATAGGTCTGACTCTAGTTGAATAAATTAAGTCATCCTGAGAAACTTGATATTTAGCATTATGGAGCAAATTTTTTTCTTTCTTCAGTTCTCTTGTAACTTTTTTGATTAGAGACAGTCTTCCTATGACTCTGGAAGAAGCTGCCATTATTTCAGCTGCTTCGGAGGACTTACATGACTCTAGATGCGTATGTGACTTCAACTAGTTTATTATAAAAGAAAACTTAAAACACTTGTCTGAAAGTATGTTTTTTTCTTGGCTCAGGAGCTTGCTGCAGCATTTTGTTTTAGAGGAGTTAGAGTTCTCATCATACACTGCTTTTTCAGTCAACGTTCTCAGTAATAGCACTGAGAAAGGCCAGCAAGGGAGGCGAGTGAGGATTAATGCTTGGCCTGTGGAAACTGTTTCATGCTCCTCTTTGTTTTAACAAGTAAAAGACATGTAAGTTTTGTGTAAGATAATCATTAACATTTCTGAAATAGGGAATTTTTTACATAAGATTTTTCACTTATTTTGGATTCATTTCTTAGTTGCCTATTTTTCTGATTTCCTTTTATAGTGTTAACCTTTTCTTACAGTTTTATTTTATAATTAACACACCAACTGCACATACTCAAAGGCCATACTTGATAAGTTTAAACACACATGTGCACCCATAAAAGTCGCTCAGTTGTGTCCGACTCTTTGTGACCCCATGGACTGTAGCCCACCAGGCTCCTCTGTCCATGGGATTCTCTAGGCAAGAGTGAAGTGAAGTGAAGTCGCTCAGTCGTGTCCGACTCTTTGCAACCCCATGGACTGTAGCCTACCAGGCTCCTCCGTCCCTGGGATTTTCCAGGCAAGAGTACTGAGTGGGTTGCCATTTCCTTCTCCAGGGGATCTTCCCTACCCAGGGAACGAACCCGGGTCTCCCACATTGTGGGCAGATGCTTTATCCTCTAAGCCACCAGGGAAGCCCCGGAGTGAAAAGCTGTTCCCATCTCCAGGGGATCTTCCCAACTCGGGACTCGAACCTAGGCCTCCCGCATTGCAGGTGGATTCTTTACTGTCTGAGCCACCAGGAAAGCCATCACCATGACACGGAGCCTCTCACCATCCTGTACTCTTAGTCTCCTCCACTCTGTGACAGTTCCTCAGGCTTTGTTTCATGATTTTGACATATTAGTTTATTTTAGATCAGGCAAGTTGCAAATGGCAGTTTTTAAAGTTTCCATACACCCTTCACCCAACCTCTTCCCTTCGTGTTCATGTTCCACGTGACTGTAGTACGATGATCAGAACCAGGAAGTCAACATCAGTATAAGCTATCAGCTAAAGACCCTTACTGGAAAAGACCCTGATGCTGAAAAAGATCAAAGGCAAAAGGAGAAGGGGGCAACAGAGGGATAAGGTGGTTAGATAATGTAACCAACTCCGTGGACGTGAATCTGAGCAAACCCCACGATACAGTGAAGGACAGGGAAGCCTGGCGTGCTGCAGTTCGCGGGATCGCTGAGTCGCACACGACTAAGCAGCTAAACAACAAACAGCAACACAGACCTCGTTGCCACTTCACCAGTTTTTCTACTCATGTCTTTTCTCTGTTGCAGGATCCCTCCTTGCTCTCGCCCTGTGCTCTCTAACAGTCCTGTCTTTCCATGTGACCTTGACTTCTTGGAGTGCAGAACAGTTACCGTGTAGATGTCTCTCGGCTTGAGTTCTCGGACGCTTTCTCATTTGGGTGAAAATGGCACTGTGTGCGGTGCACCCTCCTTGCTGGTGGCGTTAGCGCTGCTCGCTGGTGGCTGGTGGCTGCGAGATTCTTTGTGGGAAGAAGCCTCGGGACTGTGCGCATAGCCCGTCTCTCATTATGCTCTCACCAGGAATTTTAGGGGACATAGTGGACTTTGCTGTGTGTGATTGCTCTGGTGTTTCCCAGATGGTGACTTTCTGATTCCATTCTTCCTGCTCCACTTACTCATTGAAACTACTTTGTCAAAGAGCTATTCTCTTATTTGCTTAGCTATTATTAGGTTGGTGTGGACTCACGGATGTTAATTTTACCCTATGGGTTGTAATCATTATTATCATTATTTCTGTAGTTGCTAAGATTGTCCCAGTTTCGGACGTTGTTAGCTCCTTCAAGCTGAGTGCTTTTGAAACACTCCTGTCATTTTTTGAGCACTACCTTGTTACTTTCTGGCACTGGAAGATATTCCAGGAGACTATACTCTCCCTGCCTCAACCCTGGAATTATTATTTCTCCAAGGGAGCTTTTGAACTGTGGTGTTGGAGAAGACTCTTAAGAGTCCCTTGTAACAAGGAGATCAAACCAGTCAATTCTAAAGGAAATCAGTCCTGAATATTCATTGGAAGGACTGATGCTGGAGCTGAAACGCCAATATTTTGGCCACCTGATGCGAAGAACCCACTTATTAGAAAAGACTCTGGTGCTGGGAAAGATTGAAGGCGGGAGGAGGGACGACAGAGGATGACATGGTTGGATGGCATCACCGACTCGATGGACATGAGTTTGAGTAAACTCTGGGAGTTGGTGATGGACAGGGAGGCCTGGTGTACTGCAGCCCATCGGGTTGCAAAGAGTTAGACACGACTGAGCGACAGAACTGAACTGAACGGAGCTTTGGTTTCTTGATTGGAGAACAGTGTCTGGAAACAAAGATCTGGTCACTGGGTACGCTCACTGGTCTGAGGTGCGATTGCCTGTAGCTCCCCAGCCAGCAGCGCTGAGAGACTCACATGTGTAAGTACCTGTATCTGTACCTGCCTGTGAGAACTAGGGGTTTGCAGCATCGCTCCCCTTCCAGCCTGGCACCTCAGGGCTCATCTCCTCATTGCAGCATCTTTCTCTGACAGTGAGCACCATGCCTTTCGTCTTCCACAGTAAACAACATGTTTGTTCAGTCCTAGAATACACATAAAGGAGTTTCAGGATTGTGAACCCACATCTCTCTGATTAAAAAGAAATCACTAACTGCAGTACAGTATCTGGTCATAGCTTTTTTTTTTGTTTGCCTTTAAACATAGAATTAGTCTGCATACTGTTCTCCAAAGTTACTTAGGTTCATTTTCTTCTTCCCTTAAACACGGCTATATTATTCATACGTGGGATTTTTATAACAAGCATTGACAACATACATCAACTAATACTGTTTAACACGATGTTGCTTATCCCATCATTTGGTTACTCCCGGGAAAATGGAGCTGGAAGTGAACCAGGCTCAGCTGTGGTAGGAAGGGATCACTGGTCCTCAGTGGAAACGGCCAGTGGACCATGCAGTTGTTCCCACCACAAGGGCCGTACAGAGTTAAGGACACTGAGCTCACAGATTGTTCCACTTAGGTCTGTATTATGCCTTTGTGTGTTTGTCTCTATGTCTCGAACAGTCTAAAGCCAAAGGTCGCAAGTTATTGGTAAGAGTTTTGAAAGTTACTATTTATTATTGTAAAATATTTAAAAGTGTTTATTCAGAACCTACAGATAAACAACTGCATTATTTTTAAATGATATAGCAGTATTTCATTTATATAAACACTCCTCACTTTGTACAGTAATACAGACAATGAAAATGGGCAAGCTTGAAACCCTGCAAATTTAGTCAGTTAGGGTTAGGACGAAATTTAGGGTCCGTCCATGACCTCTATAAGCTTTGGTCAAAACTTGCTAAAACTCTGTGTTATAAATGTACAGGAAAATGAAAAATAGTAAAATAGTACTTAGTGCACTGCGGTTCAAAACATGAGAAATAATGAGAATTAAGTGTCTTATTTCTTCACAAAACACTCATCAGGTGTGGTGTGAACAGCTCTTGCCTTCTTGACCTAACACTTGCACTGTGGATTAAGTGTCTTCTCTTTGTCTTAGCAGCTTGCCCTGCTCCTTTCTGAATCTGCCTCAGCTTCCAGCTTTTGATCCTTTGGAATTGCCACGCCTTGAGGCACCTTGGGGAGTTTTGCCCGTGTCCCTGCCTCTCTATCTGCATCCTTTTGTCTCAGCTCCTCCCCTCCTTTCTGGGATAAACTCCCAGGTTCCTCTGCCGCACATCCTGGGTCTCTTGTTTGCAAAGTTGGCTGTTTCTTCTGTGACTACTGATGTCTGTTTTGGTTTCTCTCCCAGCACTGGTACTGTTTGTTTCTTTAACTGCATTTTGGTTCTGGCCAGTGTCCTCTTTCCGTTGTCCATTTTATAAGGTGTCAGCTGGGTTTGTCACTGGGAGACCAGGAGGAAGCACAGCCGCACGCTTCGCCGCCTGTGGCTGAACTAGGGGACAGATGTGCTGGGACTGGCCACTGACAGGCTCTGAAGAAGCGCTGTGATGAGCCCGTGGTCATGACGGGCCTCTGCTGTTTCTGTGCAGTTGCCCCTCTGTATCTGCGGGTTCTGCATCCAAGGTTTCAACCAATCATAGATCAAAAATACTTTGGAAGAATTTTTCCAGAAGGTTCCCCAAAGCAAAACTTCATTTGCTATGCACTGGCAAGTGTTTGCATAGCATTTATGTTGTGCTACGTATTAAAAGTAGTCTAGAGATGACTTAGAGTACATGGGAAGGTGTGGGTGGGTTCTGTGCAAGGGTGGAGCCATTTCCTCTGTAAGGGACTTAGGCGTGTATGGATTTCAGTATGAGGCGGGCCTTAAGCTACTCCCTATGGTTACCGGAAGATGACTGGGTGACTGTGGACGGAGGGGCTGGTGGTGAAGTGTGTGCTTCCTGTAGTCACATGGTCAGCACAGTGTGGGAACTGAGGTTCATGCTGACCCAAGTCTCTCACGGGAGGCCTGGCAGTGCTGTGACCTCCAGTTCAGGTCAATCGCTCTGTCGTATTCGGCTCTTTGCAACCCCATAGGCTGTAGCGCGCCAGGCTTCAGCCAGGCTTCAGTTGTCCATCACCAACTTCTGGAGCTTATGCAAACTCATGTCCATTGAGTTGGTGATGCCATCCAACCATCTCATCCTCTGTCGTCCCCTTCTCCTCCTGCCCTCAATCTTTCCCAGCATCAGGGTCTTTTCCAGTGAGTCAGTTCTTCACATCAGGTGGCCAGAGTACTGGAGTTTCAGCATCAGCATCATTTCTTCCAGTGAATATTCAGGACTGATTTCCTGATCTCTTTGCAGTCCAAGAGACTCTCAAGAGTCTTCTCCAACACCGCACTTAAAACGCATCAATTCTTCAGCCCTCAGCTCTCTTTATAGTCTGGCTCTCACATCCATACATGACTCCCAGAAAAACTGAAGAAACTAGATGGACCTTTGTCAGCAAATTAATGTCTCTGCTTTTTAATATGCTGTCTAGGTTGGTGATGGCTTCCCTTCTAGAAAAAAAATGGTGACCTCCAGAGGGGCTCAAGTGTGTGCTGACAGAGACACTTCCCCCATTTTATGGCATTTGGGAAAATAAACTTTCTAAATTTGCTATGAAAATAGGTGATCAAGCCTTTTCTCT
>SJYA01003091.1:1512798-1707469 GCA_006410615.1 Neotragus moschatus | reverse complement strand
CGTGGGGTGGGGGTGGGGTGGGGCAGGGAGTGGAGGGTCTCTCTGGGAGCCTCAGGACTAAGCTGGGCCTGAGAGCCTGGAGTCTGGGCTTTGTTGAGCTGGGAGGATGGACGCTCACTGCTCAGCCTCACTGTGTCTACTCCTAGATTGACATAGAGATCAATGGCGACGCTGTGGATCTCCACATGAAGCTGGGCGACAACGGGGAAGCTTTCTTTGTAGAGGAAACGGAAGAGGAGTATGTAAGTCCTGGGGGTGGGCCACACTCGCCGCGCACTTGTGGATGGTCGCTGCTGGCTAGATGAGCTTTCACTTTGGGTTGAAAAACTGGGCTGTCAGAAGGGAGCTGGAGCCGGAGGAACTCCCCCCACCCCCACCTCTGAGGTCCAGGCTGCCCACGTGCGAAGGCCCTGGCATGGCCCCCACTGTGAGCGTCCGGTGACTTTCTCAGGTGGTGCCTGCACAGTTCACACCTTGGCCTGAGCACGCTCAACTCCACCTGAGTCATCACAGAAGCACAGCAGGCTGGGTCTGCATGTGGACACATGGCCTTTGAACTTGGGAACACGTTTGAGGTTTCCGCTGGGGACGTTACATCCCGATCCTTGATAGTGAGGTGCATTAGTTTATTATGATCTGGGGAGATGTGACTAATTGGCTTCTGCCCCTTATGTGTGATTGTTGCATGTTTGGCCTCTTTCAGCAAGAGCACAGCTGACCCCCTTCCCTGTGTATCCACTGATGTGAATATGTCTAAGCTGCTCCTGATTGATTTAAGGTGGATCTTAAACTTCTTAGGGGGCATCATTAAATCTTTCATTGTGGAGAATAAAATCTCAGAGCAAAAACAATAGCTTCAAATTTTTAAGGACAGAGAGCTACTTTTTTGTTTGTGAAGATGAGCTGCTAGTTTGATGCCCTAAATTCCCAAAGGAAAACAACGTGGAATGATTTCATTCATCATTGTTCATTCGGGGCTGCAGCCTCGGTACTGGTATGGAAGGCAGCAGGAACCAGTGATTATGAAGGGGAACCTGCCAGACCGGGCTTCCTCCTGGTATCTTAATTACTTGTTTTCATGTTGTCTTATTTGCATTTACTTGCCCTAGAGAAAAAAATTTCCCTATCAGAGACATAGGCGAAAGGCAGAAAGCAGCAGCGAGTTATCACGAGAGTGAACATCTCTGATGTAGCCTGCCACGCTGACGAGGCTCCCTGTAAATCTGGCAGTGAGAGGGCTGGGTGCTGAGAGTGTTGCCTGCTTCACCCATCACTTCTCATGCTTCCATTTAGAACTGCTCAGCAGTGTCAGCTTCCCAACCTTTTTTTTTCCTATTCCGCATATGACCCAGTTGGTCAAATTTTCTTCAGCGTAATGTGCTTTTCTTTAAAAATTACAAATTGCAGTTCATCCAACAACACTAGAATCACTGCTGTCCACACAGACCGTGAAGAGAAGCCCCGCTTTCCAGAGGCTCCTGGTGTAAAGAGGGATAAACATTACCAGGATCCCTCTGGCTTCCACGTACTGACCCTTTGTTTCTCCCATTGTTGTTATCAACACCCCCGCTGAGTGTCAGAAGTTCTAGACCGAGCTTCGTCCTTTCCATCACTGCATGCTAGTCCACGGTGTGGACGTGCGTTTCTCGAACCTCTTACGCTGGTGCCCATGCAGCTCACCTGCCCACCCCCTTCCCCCAGCAGTGAATCTATTCTGGCCGAGCTTCCACGTGCCCTGTGCTGACCCGGCACATCCCTCCTCCACTATGTTCAGCCACATGGACCCACATGAGCTAAGGCTCAGCTCTGCAGGGGGGTGGAGACCTATGCAGGTGGTGGTCAGTGTGACTTGCTCACCTTTGGGAGCTAGGTAGGTGTGCTTTGTACCACTGTGAGGTCTCAGCTCAGCCAGAATCACTGCTGTTTTGATTCACCATAGGGTTTGTCAAACTTTTCTTTGTTGTGTTCTCTTTAAGGAGAAGCTCCCTGCTTACCTGGCCACCTCACCAATCCCTACTGAAGATCAGTTCTTTACAGACATCGACAGCCCTTTGGTGAAACCAGGTGGAAATGAAAGACCTTCTCAGAGTTCGGACGTTGCCCACATCCTGGAAGCAGAGACAGTCTTCGCCCCCAGTTCTGTGAAAAAGAAGAAACGAAGGCGGAAGAAATGCAAACAGGACAGTAAGAAGGAGGAGCAGGCCGTGTCGCCCCCGGCCGGGGACGCCACAGGTGTGGACCTGAGCTCCGACGATGACAAGGGGGCCCAGGCAAGGTAGGCAGGAGGGACCGCAGGAAAGATGTCCAGGCGTGTGTCTGCCCTGAAAACCATGCACCTGGACACAGGTGGCTCTGGGAAGGAGGAGGGTTTTCATGTGGGTGATGCTGTGTACTGTCTCCAGGGCAGATGTGCAATGGAGATGCTTACAACACCCAGCAGAGACCACAGTGTAGGACTACAGTCACACTGTCAGAAAGGTGTCTCTGCTTTCCATCCACCAGGGCAGACAGGCTTGCAGGGTCCATATGGGAGCTGGGTGCAGGGGCTGGAGGCCACTGCTCCCCTCCTGACCGTCTCTGGCCTCAGAGGACGCCCGTGTCAGTCTGCAGGGACAAGGGTCTCCACGCCTCCCTCCCCGCCTCTTCATTCTGCTGCACGAAACAGACACTGACCAGCCCCCTTCTGCCCTGTCGAGAGGGGTTTTTTATGGGACGCGTCCTGTTTCCAGAAGCAAACTTGATCATTAGTCACACTGAGATGGACTGACTGACCCTAAGCTGAGGGCAAGGGTCAGCTGGTGTCAGCAGTGAACTTTGGCCCTGGCCATTAGCAACCCCTTATCTCTTACATCCGTGCTGCCAGCTGGATTGAGGAAAGCTCATTTAGGCCCTCTGATTTATCCATGCCGATGATTCAGGCCACTGCCTTTGACTTTCTGTTGGTGTTTGTCCTTGTGCTTTAGAAACTGGAATGTATTTACATACAGTGATATTCATGGATCTAAGTGTGCAGTTCATTGGATCAATAGTTGTGAATAGCATGGAACCTCTGTTGGCTTCTGAATGAGAAAAGTAATTGTTTTACAAAGTAAAGCTGAACTTGGAGCTGTGATGTTAGGGGTCATCTGTGAAGCCTGAAGTGCTCCAGACACACTGTCGGCAAACTTCAGCTGGGCCTCCCCCAGCACCCTGACCATCGTTAGACCATCTGCCCGTACGTAGACCCTCTGCTTTCAGGGTTGATGCAGACGTTTGTGCTGCGTTTCAGCCTAGAGTCAGCGCCGCTCTTCCTCACGCCCTCATCTGTGCCCTCCCTTACATCCCCGCGCCACAGGATTCGTTAGCCCCTCATGGTCAGCCTCCGTTAGCCCCTCATGGTCAGCCTCCTGGCTGCCTGTCTTTGGGTACGTGTGCATTTTGAACGTGCTCGGCAGGTTTTCGTGAATCACAGGACCAAAGGGAACCTCAGCATCAGCAGGTTTTTCCATCACTCTGATGGATCTGAACTCATGAGTTCTATTTTTGTCCAGATCTGCCCAGAGAAGACATGTCCTGCCTTCCAGGGCTTGTAAATTCTTAATGGTGCCTGGTCTCTCTCTCTCAGTATTTTATTAAATCCAATTTGCTTTGCTGGGTTTCTTGGTTTACTGTGTGTGTGTGTGTGTGTGTGTGTGTGTGTGTGTGTGTGTGGTGGGCGGGCCGGGTATGTGTGTTGTCTAATCGTGTCCTACTCTGTTTAATCGTGTGACTACTGTGTTAGTCACTTAGTCATCTACTCTTTGTGACCCTGTCTGCACATGTGTTGGTCGCTTAGTCATGTCCTCCTCTCTGCAACCGTGTGTGTGTGTGTTAGTCACTTAGTTGTGTCCTACTCTTTGCGACCCCATGCACTATAGCCCACCAGCTTCCTCTGTCCATGGAGTTCTCCAGGCCAGGATACTGGAGTGGGTAGCCATTCCCTTCTCCAGGGGATCTTCCTGACTCAGGGGTTGAACCCAGGTCTTCAACTTTGCAGGCAGATTCTTTACTGTCTGAGCCACCAGGGAAGCCCCATCTTTTATACTGTGGTGAAATATATTCCAAAGATACGTTTAAAGAAAAAATTTTCTTTGGCATTTATGTTGCTCTTTTCAAACCTCTTTCAAATATGTAAATAGTAAGAAGCCAGGCTGTACTACCCTTTCAAATATGGCAGATAAGGACTTTTCATAGCAAGTGATTTCCCTTTCTGCTTTTACTATTGCAATCTCTTTTAACAAATGCAATATTTTTATCTGGATATCAGCCTTTTACATGATATATGTGTCTTTCCTCTTAAATAAGGTGGTTTGCCAGAGCTCAGTCTTTCTGAAACAAAAGAGATGAGGGTTTGGAAAATCTGAATTAGGAAATGCAGCCTAAAGGAGAAATAGTTACATAACAGAGTTGTTGGTAAAGCAGAGCATATTGAATTAAGATGTAAAGAAGAGAAGAGATAATACAAATTAATAAAATGATTTCTATCTGTATTTTTCATCTAGCTAATTAAGTGATAGATATTCTCATGTCTGTCCTGGTAGAACATTAAAGTTTCTGTAAGGAGCTCTTGAATTCGTATAGTATTTAGTGTTTGAACTTTTCAGAGTTTTTCTATATTCTTTGCAGCACTCTCAACATGACACACCACACGAGTCTCACATTGACTCTTGTTGAGCACACAGGACAAGGGATACATTTCTAACTAAAGATGAAAAACTAGGACCCTCAGTGCTTCTGAGGGGTGTTTTCAAGGTTATATGGCAAGTAGTTTTATTAACTCTGCAAATCAGGAAAACCAAAGGGTAAATTTATTCAAACCTTATTAGTAGTAGTTCAGTCTTCTACAGTTCCAAGGTCTGAGAATGAATTTTAAAAGCATCTATCATACTTTTGTGTCATCTTCCTCATATCCCTACATCCTGCAGATTTTAACTTAGAGAAAGTTCTCAGACTGAAAATATGTTCTGGACTTTTAAGAGTGTTTTTGCTGTATTTAAAAATTTTTAAACCATAGCTTTTGTCTTCAACTGTCTGCTTGCTTCCATTTTCTGTAACATGCAGGAGAGTGTAGTAGAAAGAATGCAGGCTTGGTTGCTTTGAATACAATTACTAGCTTTTTTACTTTGGGCAAGTTACTAAACTCCTCTAGGTCCTTGATTAACACCTAAGATAGAATTTTACTGCTTCATATTTGCGAGGATTGGATGCAATGTACAATAAAGCCTTAGTTTGCTTCTTATAGCCTCTGAGTCAAGTACCCCTACGAAATGTAGAAAGGAGTTTTTTTCTTTTCTGTCCCTCCTGTTTACCCCACGGTTGAATGGTGATTGCAGTGGTGTCCAGTAGGTGGCACCAATGAACCCCTTTCTCCTTCGTGGAAGGTCGTGCCCGTGGCTTAGTCTTGTCTGCCTCTTTCAGTCTCATGGGCTGTAGACCGCTAGGCTCCGCAGTCCATAGGTTTCCCTCTTTAAGAGACCTAGTTATTGATTGTTCATTCGACTTTCTTTTGTATCATTTAGACAGTGTGCCATAATTGGGGGATATTATAAAGCTGGTGTAAGAGACATTTTTCTGTCTGTGATTTTTTTTTTCCTTCACAGAAGATCTTCAAATGCTTCCCTAAAGGAGGAGGGACATAAGGAGCCCCTGCTCTTCCATTCTGGAGACCACTACCCCTTGTCTGATGGAGACTGGTCCCCTTTAGACAAGTAAGTGTTCTGGAGATGGTTTCATCTCTTGCAGGAGGGATAAGCTGAGTAGCTTTTCTGTTACTCCACGTGTTGATGCTTCCATGTGTTTCATACAGAGAAGGACTGAAGGTGTGCTTTCCACACGAGTATGGGCCTTCCCCTCAGTAATTACCTTGTTCCTAAACTTGATCTGACTTATTCTCAGGGTTGGCCGGTATGGATCTGTATAATCAGCATAGAATCTGACCCTCTACAGTTCTTGTTGGTGTGAACTGCTCACTGTGTAACTGGATAACACCACGAAGAAGCATGCAGTCACACTTTGTGTTCAAGTCCGGTTTCTTTCTGTATTATGTTCACTTTACCCATCTTTCCATGCATTTCCTCTCCTATAAAGTTACCTTTCTCATTGATTTCTGGTGAGAATCAAGCGGGATAATTATATTATTGAGGACCCAGCAAGTCCACAGTAAATGCTAGTTGGCATTGTTTTTATTATTATTAAAGAACTCAAGTGGAAAAAGTAGCCGTTTCATATCTACAGGTGAAATTGATGTGTTCAGACTTCTGTTTGTCTGTCTTTTCCTCTGTTGAGCTCAGCAAGACTGAAATTCCCAGCTTTAACATCATCACATTTCTTTGTCCCGTGTTTGCAGCCCCTACCCCCCGGTGGCCTGTCCTAAGAGCGACTCAGAGCTGGAAGTGAAGCCCTCTGGGAGCCTGCTCAGATCCGAGTCCCACATGGAGTGGACGTGGGGCGGGTTCCCAGAGTCCACCAAGGTAGAGGGTTCCCTGCTGGAGGTAGAGGGTGGTTTTTGCACCAGTGAAGGGAGTGAAAGGGGCCTGGCGCCCTCGTGTGGTCACATGAGCAAAGGCACGTTAACGCCATCTATAACGTTCATACTGTGTTCAGAGGACGGAATCCAGCAGTGTAGTCAGTAATGTTGACCATTAACTTAACATTTTAATCAGGAAAAATTTTAAAGTACCTAAAAAATAAAACTTCCACTGAAAGTTTAAGTAGGCAATTGATTATAAAAGCTTTTTTATCAGCTCTTAGTGAAAGAAGAAAAAATTGGAACAATGCTTTTCTTGAGAGGACAAAAAATGTAGTGTTTTGAGAATACACATTTTGCTTTTCACGTTGTTGTGACAGGGCCTTGAGGTAGTGCAGGCAGGCCTCAATTCCCTGGAGTGATCAAGTTTTCTTCCTCTATCATCTGAGATGTTCACATGTCCCGTCTTCTCCAGTACTTAGATCTTTATAGTAGAACAGTTATAACGTGTTTGTAAGTATTATTACAGTGAACAAAATGCAGTGAATAGTTTTTCCCACTATTTAATTATGAACAGTTTTACACATACAAAATTATGTGTTTAGTGAATGTGCGCTAGTTATAAATTAACACATGCACCAGCATCCAGCGTAGGAAACAGAGTTAACAGACACCTTCGACAGTAGTTTAACGTTGAAACAATGCATGTTTCAGGTCAGCAAACGGGAGCGGTCCGAGCATCACCCCAGGACAGCGATGATCACGCCGTCGGAAAACACCCACTTCCGGGTGATCCCCAGCGAGGACAGCCTCCTGAGTGAGGTCGAGAAGGATGCTTCAATGGGGGAGACGATCTGCACCATTGTGAAGCCCAAGCCGCGAGCCCCAGGGAAGCAGCATGGTGGGGCAGCCTTGGCAGCCGGCCCTCGGGAGCCCCCCGTGGGGCTGGATGCCCCCCACCTGCCTCTCTCACCCCCCTTCGTGGAGGCGCCCTCAGAAGCTCGACCAGCTGCTAAGGTCGACTCGCCCTCCAAGAAGAGAGGTAATCAGGGCTTTGGTTTTACTTCGACAGTTCCGAATCTAGGTAGTGAATTATCCCAGGGTTTCAGGTGATACATGGGGCCCCCTCCTCCCTACCGGGATGTGCCACACCAGGGTGGGGATGAGGGATGTGGCTTTCCCATCACACTGGGCATCCGGAGAGCCAACTCTGACCTCCTCTCTCTCCCGGCTGTGGCTACTGAGAAGCATTCTCTGAAAAAATTATGAAGGTATTAAAGTCAATTAATGAGTAAAATTAATCCCTTTAAGTGTTAGTTGTTCAGTTGTTTCCGACTTTTGCGGCCCCATGGACTGTGGCCCACCAGGCTACTCTGTCCTTGGGATTCTCCAGGCAAGAATATTGGAGTGGGTTGTCATTCCCTTTTCCAGGGCATCCTCCTTGCCCAGTGTTTGAACCCGGGCCTCCTGCATTGCAGGCAGATTCTTTACCATCTGAGCTACCATGGAAGCCAGGCTTCAGCAATATGTGAACCAAAAACTTCCTGATGTACAAGCTGGATTTTAGAAAAGGCAGAGGACCCAGAGATCAAATTGCCAACATCCGTTGGATCATAAAGAAAAGCAAGGGAATTCCAGAAAAGATCTGCTTCTGCTTCATTGACTATGCTAAAGTCTTTTACTGTGTGGATCACAGCAAACTGGAAAATTCTTAAAGGGATGGGAAGGGCAGACCACCTTACCTGCTTCCTAAGAAACTTGCGTGCGGATCAAGAAGCAACAGTTAGAACCTTACATGGAACAACTGACTGGTTCAAAATTGGGAAAAGAGTACAACAAGGCTGTATATTGTCACCCTGCTTATTTAACTTCTGTACAGAGTACATCATGCAAAATGCCAGTCTGGATGAAGCACAAGCTGGAATCAAGATTGTTGGGAGAAAGGTCAACAATCTCAGGTATGCTGATGATACCGCTCTAATGGCAAAAAGCGAAGAGAAACTAAAGAGCCTCTTGATGAGGGTGAAAGAGGAGAGTGAAAAAATGGCTTAAAACTCTCAACATTCAAAAAACCAAGATCATGGCATCCGGTGCTATCACTTCATGGCAAATAGATGGGGAAAAAGTGGAAGCGGTAGCATTTTATTTTCTTAGGCTCCAGAGTCACTGTGGATGGTGACTGCAGCCACAAAATTAAAAGATGCTTGCTCCTTGGAAGAAAAGCTATGACAAACCTAGACAGCGTTATTAAAAAGGCAGAGAGATTACTTTGCTGACAGAGATCCATCTTGTCAAGGCTGTGGTTTTTCCAGTAGTCTTGTAGGGATGTGGGAGTTGTACCATAAAGAAAGCTCGGTGTCGAAAAATTGATTCTTTCGATCTGTGGTGCTGGAGAAGACTCTTGAGAGTCCCTTGGACTGCAAGGAGATCAATCAATCCTAAAGGAAATTGACTCTGAATATTTATTGGAAGGATTGATGCTGAAGCTGTAGCTCGAATACTTTGACCACCTGATATGAAGAGCTAACTCATTGGAAAAGACCCTGATGTGCTGGGAATGTTTGAGGGCAAAAGAAGAAGGGGCAGCAGAGAATGAATGGTTAGGTATTCAGTAGGTGTGAGTTTGAGCAAGCTCTGAGGGAGACAGTGAAGGACAGGTAGACCTGGTGTGCTGCAGTTCATGGGGTCGCAAAGAGTCGGACACCACTGAGCAACTGAGCACTGGTGCACGTTTGTATGTAAAAAGAAACCACACTTCCAAGTGTAAATGGCTCAGGGCCCAGGATTCACATGAGAGAAGATGGAAGAACGCGAGATTCAGCCCGTGTTTATTGGATAGCTGTCAGGAGTGCTGCCCCGCTCCAGTACTCTTGCCTGGAAAATCCCATGGACGGAGGAGCCTGGAAGGCTGCAGTCCACGGGGTCCCTGAGGGTCGGACACGACTGAGCGACTTCACTTTCATCTTCATGCATTGGAGAAGGAAATGGCAACCCACTGCAATATTCTTGCTTGGAGAATCCCAGGGACGGGGGAGCCTGGTGGGCTGCTGTCTATGGGGTTGCACAGAGTCGGACATGACTGAAGCAACTTAGCAGCAGCAGCAGCAGCAGCAGCAGGAGTGCTGACCTCTTTCACCTGGATGGGTGAGAAACAGCAGTGGGGAAAGGTCAGATGATGCCTTTAAAAGTACCCTGCAGGTCCAGTTGTGGTTAGTTTTATTGTTTGCAAACCTTTGTTTTTCTGCAGTTGTAAATGAAGAGTAACAAGGTTCTCATCTCTGATGTGTGTGTGTTTTTTTTTTTTTTTTAAATAAAAACAGGTGTCCACAAGAGAAGCCAACACCAGGGGCCTGATGATATTTACCTGGACGACTTGAAGGCCCTGGAACCTGAGGTTGCAGCTCTCTATTTCCCCAAAAGGTAGTGGGTTTATACTGCAGAGCGGGCAACTCTGAAATGTTCTAGATGTTTCCAGAGCAAAGCATTAGAAAAAGGAGCCAAGGGGCTGGCATCCTTCAGCTAAATTTAATTCTTGCTTCAGATTTTGGAAAATCCAGAAATTGTGCGTGTATTGTCTTTTACCTTTTTATAAAGAAATGTTCAGTACAGTGAGAAGGTGCCCCTGTCAAGCTCTTGTAGTAAGGGTGTAATGTGGATGTAACATCAGATTAGCTCCTCTTGTTCATTAGCATTGTTTCCTTTATTATGTGTTTAGAGGTAATATAACTTTATTCAGAGACACTTTACAAAGCGGGCCTCCGGTCTTCAGTGAGGCTGCGCTTACTCACAGGCCTGGATCTGGTGGGGCCCTTTCCAGGGCCTTTCCAAACTTCCCTTCCTCCTTTCCAAGCCATCCCTTCCTCCTTTGTGACTCCCTGCTTGGAGTAACACCAAAATCTTAGCAGTGATGGACTTGGGCAGTTTTCCCAAGGCCATTTCCATTCTTGGGGAAATTCCATTTTATTAAATAATAATCTGTGATCTCAAAGAGCAGTGTTTACTTTTTCCCAAGTTCTCATGGCTTGAATACACTGAGCCATAGTCACATATAATTAAATACTTTCAAACAAATTATTGAAAAGCATATCTGAAGGTTTTATTTCAAATAGAGAGGATTGGTGTGAGGATGCTTAATTTTTACAGATATTTTTGCAGGATCCTTAAAACGCCCTCCTAACTTTCTCCTGTTTGTTTGGAGTAGTAGTTGGGTTTTTAAGGGGAGAGAAGTGAAACTGTTTTTTTTTTTTTTTTCATTCAGAAAGTTAGAACGTAAGCTATCTTGACATTACCTCTTTGTGATTTCCCAGTCCGTAATCATTTGCTTACATCAGGACAGATGTAAGACATTTCTTAGTTTGCTTTTTGAAACATGGGAAGCATGACTGCTGCACGGGGGCCACCCTGTGCTGTTGCAGCCTGACCATCTGGGGCCATAGCCGCTCACGTCATGCGTGATTGTTTCTGGAAGCAAGACAGGGAGGCTGTTGGAATGCTCACAGGCATTCGTTTTCTCATTGTGGTCACCGGCACACTGACTGGAGAGCTAGTGTTTGGAACTAGAGCTGAACTTGACCCTGAAGCACAGTCTTGTGGTTCTAACAGCCCGTTGTTGAGTCGGTCGGCGTCCTCTGTGTATTCAGTGGGGGCGTCAGTCAGGGTCACACCAGCTGCTGTAACTGGTAAAACTCACGACCTCAGTGGCTTGACCACAGCGATTCATTTCTTGCTCATGTGATGGTGTTGGGGGGGGCCTTGCACACGGGGGCTCCGGAGCACCAGCCCCTCCCATCCTGAGGCTCCCCTGTCCCCGTGGGCCTCAACAGGGAAGGGGAAGGGCCGCTGGGGGCGCAGTTTTCTGGGGCCCGGCTTTGGAGGGAGGCGGCACACGCCTTCCGTCCATGGGGATGGCACCATCGTCTGATCACAGGGCTACGCCTGCCTGCAGGGGCCCCCGTGTGCCCGGGAGGGTGAGCACGAGGTGCTTGCTTCACCCCGAGGCCAGCCCCACAGGGGCCCCCGCACAGCAGCCGCCACCGCCGCCTAGGGGGCCTCGGCCTGCTCACAGTCTCCGGTCAGCAGCACCCTCTGTCGACCCGATTACTCTCAGAGCTGGGTTGTGCATGTGCATCGCTCAGTCCAGACACCAGCGTCTCTTCAGAGGCTCAAGTGCAGAAGGTGGCAGTGTTTGAAACTGCTCTCTATGCATGACTGAGCTGTGCTCTGCTGCCACCTACTGCTCAAATTTCAGATATTTTTCTAATCATCGTGTAACTTCATGAGATGACATGCATTTATGTACCGGCTTTTAAAAAAATAGAAAAATTTACGAATTCCCAAAGTATCTGTTCAAAAGCTGTAGAGTAGGAAGCGATGTAAGGTGTCACTTCCACATCCTTTTCCCCTCAAATTCATGCTCCTTTACGAAAAGCTTCCTTTAGGAGCAGCTTCTAAACCCTGGCTTCCACGCCTTGTTTAGAAAACTGGAAACGTTGAGTAACCTCAGCTTTGGTTCTGGGGCTCACCAGTGTAGGAACAGCTTATTTCTGGTTTCTTGGTGCATTTCTTTCTTGAAGTGTGTCCAGCCTCCTGAGAATTTTTATTTGGTTAATTTCTTTGTTTTCATGAAGTAACAAATGAATTTAGCAAAGCCTTGTTTTTAACAATAATACACCCTTGGACTACAGCAGTTTTCTCCGAGAGGAGTATAGTACCACAGCCTTTTGTAGTAAGTTACGATCAGAAGGTTTCCAGACATCAGGTTTTTCTTCCCCTGTCATTTTGTCATGTAAATGAATGCTTGTAACTCCTTTATCCCTTTCATAAGTCAGGCCATCATCAGTGGTTCGCATGGTGTGAGTGATCAGTGTGTGCGTGTTTACTGTGTTCAGTTAATTCCTCAGCGCTGTTGAGTTGTCTCGGTGTTGTCTAGGATAGGAGTCTGAACACTGCCTGAGCGAGGCCGCGTCCGGGGCAGGGAGCCCTGAGCTTGGCCGGCGGGCTCAGGGCAGGGGTGTCATGGCCAGTGCCTTTCTCCCCACAGTGAGTCGGAGCCCGGCTCCCGGCAGTGGCCCGAGTCCGACACGCTGTCCGGCTCCCAGTCCCCCCAGTCGGTGGGCAGCGCGGCGGCCGACAGCGGCACTGAGTGCCTCTCGGACTCCGCCATGGACCTGCCCGACGTCACCCTGTCGCTCTGCGGCGGCCTCAGCGAGAACGGAGAGATCTCTAAAGGTGGGTGGGCAGGCTCGTCTGCCCTGGGTGGTGAGCCGTGCCGGGAACGCAGCCCTTGGGGTCTCATGGAGGTGGCGGGGTCTCCCTTGGATGTCAGAGTCTTCGCCCCTCATTTAGGTGCCTCGTGTTGGGGTGACCCCGCGTGTCAGTGGGTGGGAGGGCCGTGGGCCTGGGGACAGGTTCTCGGGAGGCCCCATGTACTGGGCGGCTGGGGTCAGCTCGGCCCTGGGTACCTTCTCTTCTGTGAAGTTGCTGGAATGATTGTAGGGCTGGGACCTGGCAGCCCCGAGCCTGAGACATGAGAGGAGGGCCTCGCGTTGCCAAAGCTGTCTGCTGAGTGAAATGGTCTTTCTGGCAAAAGTAGAAGGGGTTCCTCTGTCCGAGAGTTGGCCCAGGAGAGTCAAGTCACTCACGAGAAAGGGGGTTGCTTAGCAGGGCTGCTTCCAGCAACCCTGTGGGACTCGAGCACCTGTGTGTCCGACTGTCCTAGCCAGTTCTTTGGCCTTTTTGCACCTCCTTTTGTAAACTGAACTCTTCATGTTTTCTCAGTTTGGCTGGTGGCTGTTGATAGATTTTCCGACTGATGTCATCTTTTGTGTGTGTGGCAGGCTGGGTTGCCCTGGACCTCTAGGCTGGAACTCTCTAAATCTTCTTCTTCTTGGGGTCATGGGGTGATCACTTTTCCGTCTTTTAATTCTGTTTACTTTTTGCAGGAAATTGAGTGTTTTATGGCCAGTGGTTCCTTCTAGGGATGAAATTAGGTCACGTTATAATCCTCTTAAGCCCTCCGTTTGAAAATAGAGGTGGAGGAGGGGACATACAGTTTATGTAAAACTGTAAAATTTATACTTAAAAGACTAAATGGCAAGTAAACAGTACATAGATGACCAGGAGGAACAATCCCAGTGAGAGTTTGCTGTTAGAGTTTGCCCTGAGTTAGAGGATCGCCTGTGGGAGCGGGATGGAAAGCTATGCTTGACCCTCATCTCTTCTGCAGGAATTTGGGATTTGTTTCTTCTTGAGAGACCCTCAGCCAAACTCTGCTGTGTGGGGTTTCTCCCTCCAAGCGCTGTAAGATGCTTGGGTTGTTTTTTCACATAGCTGCACTTGTGCACTTATGGCCCAAAGACCCAGGAATGCTCCCCGTTTATGCTGTTAAAAGCTGCCCGCCAGTCCAGGGTCTCTCGCCTGCTTGTGAGAATGAAAGTCAGCAGTTTTCGCTGGTGATGGGGTGGAGTGTGTGGAGTGTGTGTGAACCTTCACGGTCTCCCTCGCTCTCACATCTGTCATCTGTTTGCCTCAGGGTCCCTAGCTTATCCCTTTCTCCTGGGTTTTTTTTTTTGTTTGGTTTTGAGTTTTGTTTTTCACTACTGTGGGAAGAGTGGTAGAAGGGGGGGCTGTAGAAACGAAATGTTTCTTGGCCAGGATCTGCCATTTGCTGTTGATTCCCATAGAAAAGTTAGCTGTTGGGTTTTTTGTTTGTTTTGAAGTGCTTTTTTGATCCTGCGGTCACTTCAGGATGAAGAGGGTGTTGTAGTAAGCCCATACGGGTGTGTGTTCGTGTAGTCTCTAACAAGATGGCACTTGTCATCTTACCTCACAGAGAAGTTCATGGAACACATCATTACGTACCATGAGTTTGCAGAAAACCCTGGGCTCATAGACAACCCCAACCTTGTGATACGGATATATAACCGGTAAGTGCTCTTGCTCTTTCACTGTTGATAATCGTTCAGTATTCTTGCAGATTTTTCTTCCCCTAAGTGCTGTGTTGTTTTTAACTATTCTTTCTCACTCTGCCATTTCGTGTAAATGAGCGAAATGGGCAGTGACTTTGGAGGGAAGCTTCAGCTTTATGTTCAGTGAGGCTTGAAGTGCTGCTGTCTTACACGTTGTGCTACTTCTCTGCTTGGAGAAGTTTGGCTTGAAGCAAAGATTGCTTATGTGGCAAGAAACTGAGCTGCTCACGTCTTCACTGGGAAGAATAAGGACTTTGTTATGGCATTTCTGCTTCCTCTCCCGCCCTCTCCTCTCTGACGGTCGTGCCTGGCTTTGCTCTCACAGTTACTACAGCTGGGCGTTGGCGGCCCCCATGGTCCTCAGCCTTCAGGTCTTCCAGAAGAGCCTGCCCAAGGTGAGTTGTTGCTCCCCAGGAATGTCTGCAGCACACAGCACTTTGAGAATCCATGTGTGCATGTCTCTAAACTGGGTGCAGTTCAGTTTTACTTAATATTAATACCATCAGTCAAATCATCTCATGCCCAGAAATCCAGGAAATTGGCTGGGCTGCCGTATCTGTCATTTTTACTAGATACTTATACCAGTTTCTGATCGTGTGTCAAGATTGAGAGATTTCACTAATTGTTATTTAAATATAGGATAAAAACATTTCCTCCCATTAATATGGAAAGATGCAATAGGAAGAGGGCCCCCGGAAGCGTGGCGTCAGTGTGGGTCCTTCAGCTTGTGGCTAATGAGCCTGTTACATAGAAAGTAAAGCTTGGAATCTGTCCACCAAGGTGACATACATCATCAATTGGTTGTCATAACTCGTGAGGGCAGAGAAGGGAGAGCAGCCCACCTGCCCCTAAGAGGGCCCAGACCACCTGGCCTGACAGCACGGAACAGTCCCTGAAAGAGGGCACAGGCGGGTCGAGGTGTCGTCACCGCCCGCTGGTTGAGAGAAGAGGGGTCGAGTGCCCTGTGCCCGAGATGCTGGACTAACCTGTGCTCATTGTTTTCAGGCCACAGTCGAGTCCTGGGTCAAAGATAAGATGCCAAAGAAATCTGGCCGCTGGTGGTTCTGGCGTAAGAGGGAGAGCATAACCAAGCAGGTAACCGAGCTGGAAGTGGGCTGAGTGCCAAGCACAGGGAAGTCCCATTTGGGCTCCATGGTGCTCTTTCACAGTAGTCGGCACTGTGCGTGAACATTGCTTGTGCAAGTCAGATACCGGTGCTGCGTATGCGTCCCCTGTCACCTTCGCCGCCATGTGGCGGTGCCACTGTGTGGACTCCTGTGTACCGGCAGGAGGCCTGGGCACGGGACCATGGGCGTGGGGCTGGTGAGGGCTGGGGCTGCACCGTGACCTCAAGCACACCCCCAGAGCTTGCGTTTGTCCCCGGGAGGAGGGAATCTTTGCCCTCAGTCCCTGCCCGGCCTCATGGGTGTGGCCCATGTGTCTTATATTGTGAGACTGGGCTGGTGCCTGCCACAGTCCTTGCCCCTGGCTTGGTGGCAGCAGGTTTTCACACACACAGCATATGACTTCTCTCTCAGGTTTCTGTCCTTTTGGCTCAAACTAGANAGGAGGGAATCTTTGCCCTCAGTCCCTGCCCGGCCTCATGGGTGTGGCCCATGTGTCTTATATTGTGAGACTGGGCTGGTGCCTGCCACAGTCCTTGCCCCTGGCTTGGTGGCAGCAGGTTTTCACACACACAGCATATGACTTCTCTCTCAGGTTTCTGTCCTTTTGGCTCAAACTAGAGGCAGTCTGTTTCTTAAGGTTTTAATTTGTAGATTCAGACAGCACTTTTGCTAATTCCTTGAGGGAGCTACTGATGGCTCTTTGCCCTGACAGTAGGGCGAGAGCTGCTCTTCACCACTGTCGTCTTGTTGTTCCAGCTGCCAGAGGCCAAGGAAGGGAAAGTGGAGGTCCCGCCGCCCAGTGACCGGCCATCAAGCGCGAAGGAGCCAGCCAGTGGCAGGTGACTTTGACAGATTTGTATAATTCTGAGTCAGAAATGTTTTTGTTCTGTGGACAGTCAGTGGCTTCATTGTGCCACTCAATTAACAGATAACTTCTGCTTTTCTTGAAAAATATCATCAGCTTAGGGAATTCCCTGGTGATCCAATGGTCAGAACTCGAGACTCGCTGCCGGGGCCCTGAGTTCGACCCTTGGTCAAGAAACTAAGGTCCTGCAAGCTGAGCCATGTGGTGTGGCCAAGTATACATCTATGTCTGTATATACACATCATCAGCTTAGAGTCGGGATACTCATTGCCGCTTCCTAGGCACCTTGCTCCTGCTCTGGAGCCATGGAGACAGGTGCCCCTGGCATGCAGGCCTCTGAGAAGCAGGTCTTGGGGAATCATAAGGTGAGAAGTGCCGGGGCCCCTGCTGCCTGGCTGGCAGGCGCAGCAGGAGACAAGACAGAACCTCAGAGATGGGGCGGGCCCCTTTGGTCTCTTGGCAGGAGTCCGCCCTGGATGTGTGGACCGGCTGCCTGACGCAGGGGCCGCGATGCGTCCACTCCTGGTTCTGCCCCTGTGCTCCTGCCTCCATCATGTCTTCCGTTCTCTTCCCATTCCTGACTCTTGGGTTCATCTTCCTGTTCTTTACCCTCTTCTTTTTAAAGATCGTATAAAATGTTTTTTGTTAGTTTCTTAGATCACTGTAAGCGTTTGTATTTTCTATAACTTATGCCTTTTAAAACATACATATCCCTTTCAGTAAGAATCGGCAGAGCTAGTAGCATTCACTGGTTCTAGCAGAATACAGCCAGTCACAGCAGGAGAGTGACCCTGGCCAGTCCAGAGGGAGGAGGAGGGTGACCCTGGCCAGTCATGGAGGTGGATCGTGCACTGTGGACCTGGGCCCTGGGTCTGGCTCCTCCCAGGTGGATCTGAGACTTCTCTCTCTGTCTCCGGACCCTGAATGAAAAGCTGTTGCCTGTAAACGTCCCTCAGCCTCTCCAATAACAGACTGTGTTTGACAGGTCGGCCGAAGATGACTCATCGAGTGACGAAGGGTCCCAGGAACTGGAAGAGTCCATCGGGGTGGACTCCGCCCCCACAGAACCCCCAAGCCACAGTGGCACAACCTCCTATAAGAAGTCTCTTCGTCTGTCCTCGGACCAGATCGTGAGTCCTCTGGGGTCTGGGTCCAGCCTCATGAACCATAGGAACTGGTCACCTTGACGAGCCTCCCTTTCTGTCTGCCCAACCCCACGCCTCCCAGGCGGCTGAGCGCGTGGCCATGTAGATGCTCACGTGTGTCCAGGAGAGCGGCAGCCCCCCTCCTGGGACCCCTAGGGTCCCCTGGGATGCACTTGCCCCTCCTTCACCCCCAGGCCTCCTGTCTCCCTGGGAGTGAACCAGAGCACCTGTGTTTTCAGTCTGAGTCTGACACGTCCAGACTGGCTCTGGGCCCCACGCTGTCTGATAGGAGCCACAGCCAGAGGGAAAATGATATCTTACCTAGATGCAATCTCCCCTTTCCTGTCAATTTCCCACTTTCTCACCTTCACTCATTTTCAGTATGAATTGGTCCTGCTGTGCCCCAAGGGGGAGGATCTCCGGTACACAGGGCATCCTGAGGGGCGAGGAGGAGACCAGGGAACAGGAGTCAGAAGGGCCCTTGGGCACGGCCGAAGTTCCTCAGCCCAGCTCCCAAGCCCCAGGTGCAGCCCCCATCCATCCTCCCAGAGCTGGATCCTGAGATGCTACTGGCAATTTGGGGAGCATTCAGATTCTGTTCCAAAAAACTGTTTTCTGTTGCTTTTCCTTGCTTTTTTAAAAGAGATTAGGATCATTTCTCATGTAACCTTGTATCTTTTTAAAATTGGAGGCTAACTACTTTTCAGTGTTGCGGTGGGTTTTGCCATATATGGACATGAGTCAGCCACTGGTGTACATGTGTCCCCATCCTGAAACATTGTATCTTAAGCAGTATCTCTGACACATTTTCTTGGAAAGTGTGACTTAATTGTTGCCTGTAATTCCATCAGTGATGTGCCTTTAATTTTCAAAGCTCTGATTTTGCTGATTCTTACACTTTTTATGAAAGGCGAAACTGAACCTCCAAGATGGCCCAAATGATGTTGTATTTAGTATCACAACACAGTATCAAGGCACCTGCCGCTGTGCAGGGACCATATACCTGTGGAACTGGAATGACAAGGTCATCATTTCCGACATTGACGGGACAATAACCAAGTAAGCGGGAGCCCTGGGGTGGCAAAAGGAGGGCCCAGCTCCATGGGCAGAGGGCCAGGGGCTTCCTCACCTGAGTGATCAGCCACCATCAGGAGAGTTCTTTAAACTACATGCACTGAGAGGTCCTGGGTGCAGTCCCCACAGAATCATTCTGTGGATGGAGGAGGTGGGTGGGGCCATACAAACGTAAGGTCGAACAGCTTTGGGGAATTCCCCTGGCGGCCAGGTTAGGACTCAGGACTTTGACCTCCAAGGGCCCAGATTCATTCAGTCCCTGGTTGGGGAACTAGGGTCCCGCAAGCCTTGTGGTGCAGCCAAATGACAATAATAATAATAACAACTCTTGGAAAGAGTTAATTATTTGGTCTCCAAATTCTGGCATGGGGAGGAAAAAATAGAAGCTGTTGCAATTAGAGAAGAGAAGAGGAGGCCGTGTGGTTGTAAGTGCTTCCTGAGAGTGAAGGGCTGGCCCTGGGAGGCTCCTGGGTGATGTCCTCGGCTTGCGCACACACAGGCCAAGGGAGCCGCCTTGTGGGCGGTCGTGCCGCCCCCGTGCCCCAGGCCCCCTCCCTCCCCACAGCGGCTGCTGTTACAGAAGCTGGTGTTTCACTAATAGGCAAACACTTGGCTTCATGTGCTTGGTTCCTGACACCTCCTCCTGGTTCCACCCTCGCAGGTCTGATGCCCTGGGACAGATTCTTCCACAGCTGGGTAAAGACTGGACGCACCAGGGTATCGCGAAGCTCTACCATTCCATCAACGAGTAGGTGCCTAACCCCGTGGCTAGTGAGCTGGGATTTTGCTGGGCCTATAGAAATAGTCCCAGGAAACCTTGTCTGTCATCCAGCTTTCTCACTCTCCTTTCTCACCTCTCACTGGAGCCTCCCCCAAGGGAAAGTGTGAGCCACCACCCCTGGGACTGGAGCCATGTGCCTGGCGGGTTACACCTTGCTCTTGCACGGGGCTGCAAGTTGTAGGCACCATCTGTGTCAGTAGTTACAGCTGTGCTTGGGTTTGTAGCCATAGTTTAATCATTTGCAATTTTTTTTGTGCTTTTAGTTGTCTTTCTTGAAGAGGGTAATACATGCATGCATGGGGGGATCAATCTGCCAGGCGGTCTTCTCCGTCAAGTACCTTTTGTGAGGACATAGTGCTGTGGCCTTTGTGGGAATCCCAATACATCCGACTTAAATCAATCCGCAGAACTACAGTGTGTTAAGCAGAGGTTGAGAATGTCCCAATATGAAAATTATGAGTATGTCAGTTACGCAGGTAGAGTTATGTTTCTTGTTTTATAGAATGATTTGCATTCTGGAAGTTGAATTTGTAAATAAGAGCCTTTGTCTCTTTCATCAACACCACATCCTTTAAAGACAGCCCCCAGTTTTTTGTCTGTTTTGTAATTTGGCTTCTGTAGAGGTGATATTACATGAAAGTTTAGCGTAATCCCTAATCACATCTCCTCCGTGGTATTTTCTGTGGAGTGGTGAGATCTTTATAATCCTGATGATTCTTGTATTAAATTTAGGAATTCGACTTTCATGGGATGTGAGAGGAACTTTATTTGGACCTTTAAAAAGAAAAACCACATTTTTCTCCCTTTAGCTGAACAGAACACAGGCTAAACAGGCCACGTTCTCTTCCAGGAACGGCTACAAGTTCCTGTACTGCTCGGCCCGCGCCATCGGCATGGCTGACATGACCCGCGGCTACCTGCACTGGGTCAACGACAAAGGCACCATCCTGCCCCGCGGACCCCTCATGCTGTCCCCCAGCAGCCTGTTTTCTGCCTTCCACAGGTGCGCATGTGTGCATGCGTGCGTGTGTGCCTGCGGGGGCCGGGGCCTGGCGGCACTGTATCTATTACAGAGCTTCTGGGTCTGAGTTCCACGTTACTCTGACTCACACACTGCTCACCTGGTGTGTGTCAGATACAGCTGAGAAAAGTCAGGCTGGCAGAGATGGAGAAAGATACCAGTTACAAAGGATTTAGAAAAATGGATGGTTGTGGGTTTTCAGACCACAGACCAGGGAAAACTGTCGTTTTGGATTTGGTGGTGATACTTCTATTTTTCTCCTAGGGAAGTAATAGAAAAGAAGCCAGAGAAGTTCAAGATCGAGTGTCTGACCGACATCAAGAATCTCTTTGCCCCAGCTCAGCAGCCCTTCTACGCTGCCTTTGGGAACCGCCCAAACGTAGGTGTCTCCTCCGGGCTGCACGTGCGGGCGCGGTGGGAAACGCCCGCAGGACGGTGCTTTTGGGTGTAGCCGGGCCATCATCTTCACCTTGGGCATGCGGGCGCAGTGAGGCCTGCTGTGCCTTGTTCCTCCCACAGCAGGGAGGTGCTGGGGGCGGAGACCTGCCCTGGGATGCCTGTGTGTGACAAGGGCTTCGGTTCCATTTCCGTGAATTCTAAGCCGACCCTTGGATCTGCCCCCCAGATCCAGGCACTGCCTCTCCCCCACCCCCCCAGCCATGAACGCGTCCCTTCTCCTGCTCCTGGGCCTGGAGTCTCCTTGGCGCCCACGTTCTCTGGCTTCCCGAGCAGCCTCTGCGGTGTGCCTTGGCCTCCCTGTTTAGTCTGTGTCTGTCTGTCAAGCTCAGCCTCGGTGGCGGCTGCCCCAGCTCCACGTGTTCTCCATACACTGCTTCCTGTGATGCCTCTGGCTCACAGGGGGCCCGAGAACGTCTCAGTAACCACCCTGCTCTGTGTTCTCTGTCGCAGGACGTCTATGCTTACAGACAAGTGGGTGTCCCAGACTGCAGGATCTTCACCGTGAACCCCAAGGGCGAGCTGATACAAGAAAGGACCAAAGGCAACAAGTCCTCGTAAGTTGCATTCCCGCTTCCCAGCCCTGGCGCCGTGCAGCCGGGGGCCAGGTGCCAGAGCTGTGCCCACCCTCGGAAGCCTCTGCCCTGCCAGGCTCTGTCCACCCCTTCTGCTGGAGCATCCTCCCCTCTGCTGGGCGTCTCCCACCTCTGCCGGGCTGTGCCCCCCTATGCAGTCGCTGTTGGGGGGTGGCTGGGGAGCCTAGACTCTGAGGAGGGAGGTGGAACCCTGGGGAGGAGGGCACCCACCTGGGACCCTCCTTTCTGAGGTGTCTGAGTACCTGGCTTCGCAGCCTGCTGCCTCGTGCCCTCAGGTCAGGTGCCGAGCCGTGGTGTGTGTCCCCCCCACTCCCAGGTACCACAGGCTGAGCGAGCTCGTGGAACACGTGTTCCCGCTTCTCAACAAGGAACAGAATTCCGCCTTCCCATGCCCGGAGTTCAGCTCCTTCTGCTACTGGCGAGAGCCGATCCCCGAGGTGGACCTGGAGGACCTGGTCTGAGGCGGCAGCCCCGGCGTGGGGCTGGATCGCGGCCCCCACAGCAGGGGAGGTGGCCGGCCTTCTGCTGGACAGAGGATGCGGGGACCCTCCCGGCCACAAGTGTGGGATGGCGCACTGCCTGCTGGGCGCCGGCAGGGACGGGCTGGGGAGCTGCCGGGGCCAGACGCGCCCGCCGCACCCTCCCGGGCCCAGGGCTGCTGTGTGGTGCTGGCGGCCGGCCCAGCGAGGGGCTCAGGCCCAAGGCCTCCCACGTGCTGCTCTGTGTCGAGTTGCGTGCCGGGTGCTCCTTTAATTGCGTAATTTAAGAAGAAGAAAAGAGAAGCTAAGAATGGACCAAATGTTGCACCAAGTAAAGTGTTCTAATTTCCACTGGGCAGTTGAGAGTGTTTCTCTCTGAGAGGAGGGCTTGCTGGTAGGGAATCAGGGTCCAATTATTGATGTTGTCTGAACCTCCTGCTCACTTATCCCGTGTGCTCCTCCCTCCATCTCCTCCTTCACGGAAGCAGGTTGCTGGCTCTGGCACCCAGGGCTTCAGGGGAAGGAAAGACCTTCGCCTCCTCACCCTGACCGTTCCTCGGCAGGGACCTGAAGTGTTGTGTCTTGGAGCCACCGGAAGGCATGGGTCTTGCAAGATGTGTGTGATGTCGTGAGAGTGGTCTTGGCAGCAGGAGTCAGTTAGCCAGCAGGAAACTCAGTTCTCAGGGAGGCCTGAAGATGCAGACGTGAGCTTAGGCCAGGTCCCAGGACGGTGTCTGTTGCCCCTCCCGGTGCCTGCAACTGAGCAAGCCACCCAGGAATGGTCCTGTCCACACGCCCCTGCAGGGCTGTGAGCATGAGCCTGCAGAGATCAGCTGGTGCGGACAGCCCCCTCGGGCTTAAAATCAAGAGAACTGTTAAGAGAGGAGGCCCTGGGGACCAGTGGTGACCACATGCAGCCCCGCACTGGGTGAGAAAGCAGCGGCTCCAGAGTCAGTGGGGGAGGGGAGTGGAGCAGGGAAATACTGCAGGGCGGTGCACATCCCTCCCCCACCATGGGTTCCGGTCCGCCTCTTGCTTTCCCTGTGCTGTATTTTGGGGGCATTCCTCTTTTCAGTTTGCTCCACCACAGTACTGTTCATATCGAGCTGGAGAAGGGGGGGTGGCTGTTCTCCAGAGCGGAGGGTTGAAGGTCCCGGACTCCACTGAGCCATGTTGGAGGCAGAGCCCGGAAGCCGTGTTCCCAGGGAACCCAGACATGCCTCGCCCTGGGCAAACCTTCCCACCGCAAACGGTTCAGAGATGCATCATTTAAAGACCTATTCACGGCCAGCAGGTCAGGAAGCTGGGTTGTGTTCCTCGCATGAGGTTCTGCCCCGTTAGTGGCATCATAGTCGCCCACGGCTCCTTCATCTCGTGGCTGCCGGTGGCGGCCTGGCCCTCTGCTCGGTGCAGGTCCTTCCCTGGAGCTGCAGAGGCTTGCGTGCGCGTTTGCGGTACGGAGAAGCTCGACGTCTGCCTTCCTGTCGTCCTTCATCGGTTGTCCTTTAGAGAGTCTCTCATGAGACAGTTTCTTTCCTTTGATGAGTTCTCGGGACGGGGGCGTCTTAGAGGGTCAAGACTGGGAACCCGCGCTGGGGTGGCCGACCCCTCCGCCCGGTGTCCATCAGCGCTAGTGTGTCCTCTGGTCCCTGCACGTTGATCCGCGGGCGTCGCCGGCCCACTGGGTACACGTGCTTGATCAACCTGAGCGTCCCTCCTCGTTTAAAGGCACCCCTCTTGCTGAGCGTAGATGGTGATTGTCGCGCGAGTGTGGGAAAGTATTGCTTGTGCTGAAAATCCATTGCCATTTGGTACAAATGACATTTGTTCTTTCTGTGAAAGAGAGATGCCCTCGGTGTGTTTGTACACAGACCTCAGGAGGAGAGCTAAGAAGGAGCGGTGGCCGCTCGCTGCTCTCGGGGGCGGGCGGCATCTCGAGGAGCCGCCTCCGGGTCACTCTCTCCACCAGTGGAATGGCCATGGCCCCTTTCCTCTTTCCGTCCCTCCTGACTGCATCCCACCCAACTGTACACCTGCCTCGGTGCGGCTCGTGCGGCTGTGGTGTCCACATCTGCGTCTCCGTGGGGCTCAGGAGGCACACTCGAGGGCTCAGAGCAGGCAGGCTCGGCCCTGCGTGTGAGGACCACATCTGTGCTGTAAGACAGCGCCTAGTTTTCAGCTGGAAAAAGAAAAAAAACTCCCTAGCATGATGTGAGATGAAAGCTGCTGACAATCCAGGAGTGAGAGCCACCCACCGGAGCCAGAAGTGTCCGTGCCCCCGACTGCGCGTGGCCCTGCAGATGGAGTGCATCCTAAGGGGTACTGGCCAGACCCAAAGGAACAGGCCAAGGACGGATTTGCGTTGTCTGCAGGTCGGTGAAAACAGACTCTCCCGGGGGATTTTGTCATCTTTTTGAGTATCATCTTAGTTAACTCTGGGAAGCCTTGTTTTCCCGCTTTAGAGAATGCTGGGTTTAATGAAACTGGTAAAAAGTTGAGTTTGGGTTTAAAGTAAGTGCTCTTTCCAGGTGAAAACTACTTTTTTGGGTTTGTTTTAAAGGTAAGAAAAGGAGGAGGAAGGGGAAATGTTGCTCTTAATTTAATCATTACGTTTGGTCTGTGACAACATTTGATTATTAGACACAGCAATGCCACTAATACGTTTCTTGAGTTGTCAGAAATTGTCAACATTAAGTACACATACTTAATGGCAAAGATAACTGTCTGAAGATAAATGGCTCATATTTTGATGTAGTGTTTGATGTTCAAAACAAAATGTTACAACAATAAACAAACGTGAACTCAGTGCGTCTTGACCTTTTCCTTCAGAGGACATTTGAATTATCTTCTCTAAACTCTTGCCAGAAGCTGCTAATTTCCATAAATTAGCATTTTGATCTCTGCTGACACTTAAGTTTGTGTATAGAAAGGACTTCTTTTTGGTACTTGTTTTTATAAGATCTGACTCCGGAAGTGAGGCTCCACCCGCAGGAACTAACCTCCCTTGCTTTGTAGGTTCTGCCAGGCAGCCATCCAGTCATGCCTACGTAATTTCTAGGGGTGACCCCGTGGCATCCTCCCGACTGCATCCCTCACCCCTCAGCCCTGCTCAGGACCCTGGCCTTGCAGTAAAGCCCTTCCTCTGGGTGAACAGCACGTAGCCCTCCTGATTTCATTAGCTGTCAAGAGACTCAGAGTGATCTGGGTCAGAAACCACACCCCACATATTATTTATCCCCTCAGGTGGCTGAGCCCACGCTGAAGCCACCAGCTCCCTCAAGCACGTGGGGTAGCACCCACCTTCTCTGCTTGCTTTCGTGATGGAATGGCTGGGCGCGAGGTCGGGGAGCGGGGACTGTGGCTCTGTGGGGTGCCCTTTCGGCAAAGCAGGGAAGAACTCAGATGGGTTCACATCAGGAAGAGACTCCCTGCTATGCGCTGCCCTCCCCGCTGGCTGGTGGCCGAGATGGGCGAGGCGAGCGGGTGTGAGAAGTGAGTCTGCTTTTGCAGCTGCAAGCGTGTCTCTGATCACAACTACTACTTTCAAACTGCACAGTGTGAAAAGCAGTTCAAAAGATGACGGGCTCACTGAGAGAGACGAGTGTGCTAACGTACGAGTAACTTCACACTGCACTTCGCGCCGGTTTTCGGTCTTTATTGCTGGTTTTGTTTCTCATCGTTTAAAGGGGGCCATTTGCTGGCAGGACTGACACATCCCAGTGCTGTCACCGCTTATCTCAAGGTGCACCTTGACCTTTTTCTCAGCCCTGTCATTTCAGAAGTCGTAACCTCGTTCCTGATTGAGTCCAGGACCCTGGTCCACATGTCTCACTCCCAGACTCTCAGCACCGGGCTCCTGACTTCCAGAGCGAGCTCTCCAAGCCACTCAGCCTGAGTTCAGCCCAGTCTGCTCCTCTCCGTATGAAAGGACAGGCACTCCCTTCTCAAGATGCTGACTCCTGGTGAATCTCTTTCCTCCTCTTCAACGGCAGTGCAGGACCTGCTGTGATCTGTCTACACTGCATGTCGCAGACACAGAGCTGAAACTCACCACTGCAGTAGACGACGAGTCATAAGACCCCACCGAGGAGGACACTGCACTCGCCACTCTAGTACCATCCGTGGAGCGAGGCAGGTCGGTCTCTGCCTTCTGTCCAGTTCCCATTGAGCATTTGTCCCNTCCCGGTGCCTGCAACTGAGCAAGCCACCCAGGAATGGTCCTGTCCACACGCCCCTGCAGGGCTGTGAGCATGAGCCTGCAGAGATCAGCTGGTGCGGACAGCCCCCTCGGGCTTAAAATCAAGAGAACTGTTAAGAGAGGAGGCCCTGGGGACCAGTGGTGACCACATGCAGCCCCGCACTGGGTGAGAAAGCAGCGGCTCCAGAGTCAGTGGGGGAGGGGAGTGGAGCAGGGAAATACTGCAGGGCGGTGCACATCCCTCCCCCACCATGGGTTCCGGTCCGCCTCTTGCTTTCCCTGTGCTGTATTTTGGGGGCATTCCTCTTTTCAGTTTGCTCCACCACAGTACTGTTCATATCGAGCTGGAGAAGGGGGGGTGGCTGTTCTCCAGAGCGGAGGGTTGAAGGTCCCGGACTCCACTGAGCCATGTTGGAGGCAGAGCCCGGAAGCCGTGTTCCCAGGGAACCCAGACATGCCTCGCCCTGGGCAAACCTTCCCACCGCAAACGGTTCAGAGATGCATCATTTAAAGACCTATTCACGGCCAGCAGGTCAGGAAGCTGGGTTGTGTTCCTCGCATGAGGTTCTGCCCCGTTAGTGGCATCATAGTCGCCCACGGCTCCTTCATCTCGTGGCTGCCGGTGGCGGCCTGGCCCTCTGCTCGGTGCAGGTCCTTCCCTGGAGCTGCAGAGGCTTGCGTGCGCGTTTGCGGTACGGAGAAGCTCGACGTCTGCCTTCCTGTCGTCCTTCATCGGTTGTCCTTTAGAGAGTCTCTCATGAGACAGTTTCTTTCCTTTGATGAGTTCTCGGGACGGGGGCGTCTTAGAGGGTCAAGACTGGGAACCCGCGCTGGGGTGGCCGACCCCTCCGCCCGGTGTCCATCAGCGCTAGTGTGTCCTCTGGTCCCTGCACGTTGATCCGCGGGCGTCGCCGGCCCACTGGGTACACGTGCTTGATCAACCTGAGCGTCCCTCCTCGTTTAAAGGCACCCCTCTTGCTGAGCGTAGATGGTGATTGTCGCGCGAGTGTGGGAAAGTATTGCTTGTGCTGAAAATCCATTGCCATTTGGTACAAATGACATTTGTTCTTTCTGTGAAAGAGAGATGCCCTCGGTGTGTTTGTACACAGACCTCAGGAGGAGAGCTAAGAAGGAGCGGTGGCCGCTCGCTGCTCTCGGGGGCGGGCGGCATCTCGAGGAGCCGCCTCCGGGTCACTCTCTCCACCAGTGGAATGGCCATGGCCCCTTTCCTCTTTCCGTCCCTCCTGACTGCATCCCACCCAACTGTACACCTGCCTCAGTGCGGCTCGTGCGGCTGTGGTGTCCACATCTGCGTCTCCGTGGGGCTCAGGAGGCACACTCGAGGGCTCAGAGCAGGCAGGCTCGGCCCTGCGTGTGAGGACCACATCTGTGCTGTAAGACAGCGCCTAGTTTTCAGCTGGAAAAAGAAAAAAAACTCCCTAGCATGATGTGAGATGAAAGCTGCTGACAATCCAGGAGTGAGAGCCACCCACCGGAGCCAGAAGTGTCCGTGCCCCCGACTGCGCGTGGCCCTGCAGATGGAGTGCATCCTAAGGGGTACTGGCCAGACCCAAAGGAACAGGCCAAGGACGGATTTGCGTTGTCTGCAGGTCGGTGAAAACAGACTCTCCCGGGGGATTTTGTCATCTTTTTGAGTATCATCTTAGTTAACTCTGGGAAGCCTTGTTTTCCCGCTTTAGAGAATGCTGGGTTTAATGAAACTGGTAAAAAGTTGAGTTTGGGTTTAAAGTAAGTGCTCTTTCCAGGTGAAAACTACTTTTTTGGGTTTGTTTTAAAGGTAAGAAAAGGAGGAGGAAGGGGAAATGTTGCTCTTAATTTAATCATTACGTTTGGTCTGTGACAGCATTTGATTATTAGACACAGCAATGCCACTAATACGTTTCTTGAGTTGTCAGAAATTGTCAACATTAAGTACACATACTTAATGGCAAAGATAACTGTCTGAAGATAAATGGCTCATATTTTGATGTAGTGTTTGATGTTCAAAACAAAATGTTACAACAATAAACAAACGTGAACTCAGTGCGTCTTGACCTTTTCCTTCAGAGGACATTTGAATTATCTTCTCTAAACTCTTGCCAGAAGCTGCTAATTTCCATAAATTAGCATTTTGATCTCTGCTGACACTTAAGTTTGTGTATAGAAAGGACTTCTTTTTGGTACTTGTTTTTATAAGATCTGACTCCGGAAGTGAGGCTCCACCCGCAGGAACTAACCTCCCTTGCTTTGTAGGTTCTGCCAGGCAGCCATCCAGTCATGCCTACGTAATTTCTAGGGGTGACCCCGTGGCATCCTCCCGACTGCATCCCTCACCCCTCAGCCCTGCTCAGGACCCTGGCCTTGCAGTAAAGCCCTTCCTCTGGGTGAACAGCACGTAGCCCTCCTGATTTCATTAGCTGTCAAGAGACTCAGAGTGATCTGGGTCAGAAACCACACCCCACATATTATTTATCCCCTCAGGTGGCTGAGCCCACGCTGAAGCCACCAGCTCCCTCAAGCACGTGGGGTAGCACCCACCTTCTCTGCTTGCTTTCGTGATGGAATGGCTGGGCGCGAGGTCGGGGAGCGGGGACTGTGGCTCTGTGGGGTGCCCTTTCGGCAAAGCAGGGAAGAACTCAGATGGGTTCACATCAGGAAGAGACTCCCTGCTATGCGCTGCCCTCCCCGCTGGCTGGTGGCCGAGATGGGCGAGGCGAGCGGGTGTGAGAAGTGAGTCTGCTTTTGCAGCTGCAAGCGTGTCTCTGATCACAACTACTACTTTCAAACTGCACAGTGTGAAAAGCAGTTCAAAAGATGACGGGCTCACTGAGAGAGACGAGTGTGCTAACGTACGAGTAACTTCACACTGCACTTCGCGCCGGTTTTCGGTCTTTACTGCTGGTTTTGTTTCTCATCGTTTAAAGGGGGCCATTTGCTGGCAGGACTGACACATCCCAGTGCTGTCACCGCTTATCTCAAGGTGCACCTTGACCTTTTTCTCAGCCCTGTCATTTCAGAAGTCGTAACCTCGTTCCTGATTGAGTCCAGGACCCTGGTCCACATGTCTCACTCCCAGACTCTCAGCACCGGGCTCCTGACTTCCAGAGCGAGCTCTCCAAGCCACTCAGCCTGAGTTCAGCCCAGTCTGCTCCTCTCCGTATGAAAGGACAGGCACTCCCTTCTCAAGATGCTGACTCCTGGTGAATCTCTTTCCTCCTCTTCAACGGCAGTGCAGGACCTGCTGTGATCTGTCTACACTGCATGTCGCAGACACAGAGCTGAAACTCACCACTGCAGTAGACGACGAGTCATAAGACCCCACCGAGGAGGACACTGCACTCGCCACTCTAGTACCATCCGTGGAGCGAGGCAGGTCGGTCTCTGCCTTCTGTCCAGTTCCCATTGAGCATTTGTCCCACTTGGCCCCGGGTAAGGCCTGTAAAGGGGGTGTGAGGGGAGAGGGCAGAGCCATGTGCCAACTGGGGTTTCCTGAAAACATTCCACGGCCGTAGGGTTTTTCCCATGAATCATATCTAGGAAGCCACAGCTGCTGACAGCCAGTTCCCTAGCTGTAGAAACAGGGTGAGCATACCTCCACCCCTGAGCCCCAGAAGGAGGGGCCCGAACTTTAAAACATGAGAACAGCAGGCCTTCTATCCTGGGCCCCTCTGCCCTAGCTGGGGGGAAAGGGTGAGGAGGAAGGCTCACCCCATCTCAAGGACCCANACAGCCAGTTCCCTAGCTGTAGAAACAGGGTGAGCATATCTCCACCCCTGAGCCCCAGAAGGAGGGGGGCCCGAACTTTAAAACATGAGAACAGCAGGCCTTATGTCCTGGGCCCCTCTGCCCTAGCTGGGGGGAAAGGGTGAGGAGGAAGGCTCACCCCATCTCAAGGACCCAGCGGCTGCCTTGTAATCTTACTTGCGAGCAGTCCTGGAAAAGGCATTTTTACAGCCAACCTGGTGGCTTGATGTAGGCCAGGAGACTTGTTTCTGTGGTCCATGCCTCTCTCTGGGACCTGCCTTCCGCCAGTGGCACTCCGTTGGCCAGCAGGTCATGTGGAGCTGAGGGGGCTGGTGTGGCTGCTGGCAGAGGAGGGAGGGAGCCAGGCTTCTTGGGAAGGTTCCTGCCTTTCCCAGACAGCCTCAGTGTGATCAGCTTCTGCTCCCTGGGAGCACAAGGTCTCAGAGCTGGGTGGCAAGCAGTCACGTTAGCTTGGACAGCTAAGTGCTACTTTCAGCCTCCCCTGGAGGAGTCCCCCGCTTTCCTCTGTGGGGGGCTCTGACCTCCAGGCACATCCAATCTGTCTTTATAAGCCACCCACAGTGCACAGCCTGGATGCTGAGGGATGCTGGTTGCACAGTTGAGACCCATGTGTTCATGCTTGCTTTCTACAGCCGTTAAACTCTAGTTTACTCCAGTTGTGCTTTTTAGCAGCAACCCTCAGTCCACGAGGCACCAGACTTACACTGGAAGTGTTTTACCTTTTTATTGCCACTCCCTGTCTTTGCACTTCAGTCGTACACGTCATTCAAGGAGCCCTAACAAGCCACACGACAGTCTCTCCTGCGTCATCCTCTCAGCCAGGCAAACGCTGCATGGGGGCAGGGGTGGGGAGCGGTGGGGAGCCAAGCCTGGGACAGCCCTCTGTCCACCCTGGGTCCGTGGCGGCCTGTGCCACTTCAGCGTTTGAACTCTTCTCCCGCTGGCAGGGTCAACGGAGACGGCCGGCCGGCGGTGGCTCTGCTCCAGTGCAGACAGACGTGGCAGGCACCAGTTTCTGCCGCCTGCCTCCTCTCGGCAGCTGCTCCTCCTCACTGTCCACCAGGAGGATGCAGCCCGCCAGGCAGCAGTCGGAGCCTCCACAGTCAGCCGCACCCGGTAGGGCCGGGGGACACGGGGCGCTTCCGACTCTCGTCCAGCTGTCCAGTCGGAGGGGCAGGAGCGGTGGCCGCATTGACCCGTGGTTCCCCCCCCGCCGGCCACCTCTGTCTTGGGGGAGGGGCGGGGTGTCTGCAGAGAGCTTACCCCGTGCCCTGGCTGCACACACTGAATATATTACAGCTTCCGAGCTCTGTCAGCCCCTTCCCGCTCCCCGGGCGCCTCAGAGGTGGGAAAGAAAAGGGTACAAGAAGACCCCGCTGAAGGTGGAGTACATCTCGTCGAAGTCCGTGTGGGCCAGCCGGCCCCCCGTGACCACGATGTTGACGCCGTCCCCCGCCTTGAGGTGCACGATGAGGTGGAAGGCGCCCGGGCCCCCGCAGGTGTGTGGGGCCCCCTGCGGCCGGTGGTACTCCAGGAACTCTCTCCGGTAGCCGGCCGTGTGCAGCTGGGCCACGCTGGCATTGGCCACTGACAGGACGGCCTCCACGTACATGTCCCTCTCGGGTGTGAGGGTGGCCGTGATCAGGTAGCGCCCATCGTACGGAGCCGTGAAGACTCCTGTAGGGAGGAAGGCAGACCCCTGAGCATGTGGTACCTGTCAGGGCCTGTGTGCTGAGCGGGCAGTCAGCCGGGATGCAGGCAGACAGCTCAGCCACTCCCCACCGGAGGCAGGCCCACTGCGGGGGTTGAGCTGGAGCCCAGACCCCATGCTGGCAGGAGTGGCCACCTCCGAGGGCTCTGGGGAGGGGGCCCGAGTCTTCAGCCTCCCCTGCGATGGCCGGGCCACTAAGCTCTTGATCGTATCATAGAGCTCGGGGACAGCCAGGCCCTGCGCTCTGGGCACTCTGCCTGCGTCTCTGCTCAGCGTCACCAGAACCCGTTTACTAAGACCCACGGCCTAGACTCTGGTTCTGGGCATCTGGGCCCGTGGGAAAATTGGAGGTCCCCACCTCTGAGTGCCAAGAGCCCCTGACCGGTGCTAAAAGCTGGGGCCTGGGCAGCAGCTCCCACCTCTGCCCAGAACCAGCTGCCTCACAGAGCCCCGGCCACTGCAGGCATGCGACCTGCAACCGCCCCCGCCCCCTATCTGCTGGTGTCTGTGGGCGGGGGAGCAGCGAGGACCAAGGGGTCTGGGCTCTCGCAGGTGAAGCATCCACAGCCCTGGGGGCAGCAGCCCAGGCTCAAGGCTGGCCTCCCATTCTAGGGGCTGGAGCCCAGGTAGACCCGTCCCGGCAGGGTGAGTGGGTTCTGGCTCAGAAAGGGGCGGCGGGAGGCCCTCCAGAGCAGCTGAGCATAGGCAGACTCACCGGTGCTGGGGTCATATACGTCCCCGTCGTTCACTAGCACCTTGTTGAACAGGACCACGCCGGCGTCGCTGGGGAAGGGCTTCCGGGTGAGCCCCGCGGAGAAGGACACGAGAGACGGCGCCAGAGCCCCTGGGGGAAAGGATGCTCGCGGTCAGGCCCGGCCCAGGCTGTGTGCAGTCCCAAGGGGCAGCCTCGGCCTCTCATTTCCCCTCAGTGTGGACACCACCACACGAGGCAGACACCCAGCCTTGTCCTCATCGGAGGAGCAGGCGGCTGGGGGAGTGGGCGGGGCCCTGTGTGTCAGGTGGGGCCTGGCTCATGCCTGATGTCTGGGAGTGGGGCACCCAGGCCCCCCACCCTGGCCTCCCCTCCCACCCCTGCTGCCCTGGCTGATGTACCTGGAGAGGCTGCAGGCGGCGATTTGGGGTACCCTGAAAAACAGAATGCAGACACTGTCAGAACCCTTAACAGCCCCTCATTTCTGAGTCCCTCCTTTGGCCTTCGTTCCTCACACAGTGAGTGGGAGGATGTGCAGAGGAACACATCACCCAACAATATAAGCACCCGTGATACGTGGAACTAACAGAAGGGAAGCTGTCATCCTAAAGGCAGCACCCTGCCTAGAAGCCAGGGGCAGCTGAGAAGGCGGCTGCATCGCTTCCTGCAGGCGGGCTCTCCCTGGCCGGGGCTTCTAGCTGTTGATGGGTTTAACTCTGAGGGTGGTACTATCCTGTGACAGCTGATGTGACCTCCCCCACCCAGTGTCACGGGCTCACAGCCCACAGCCTCAGCTTCCTCGTGTCAGAATGACAGCCATAGCGCTGGTCAGGGAGCTGCATGACTAGCACCTGCCTGAGGACAGAAGCGCAGGGAGTGTCCCCGACCGCTCCTGCTCCTCTAGCCCCCACCTCCTCCAGTCTCTAGGCACCAACCTCTATCCTCCGCCATGCTCCGGCCTCCTCCACCCTCCTCCACCCTCCTCCCTCTTCCTCCGGACTCCAGCCTCGGCCATCCTCCAGCTTCCTTTCATCCTCCAACAACTTCAACAACCTCCTCCATCCTCCTCCTCCAACCTTCATCCACCCTCCAACCCCCTCAACCCTCTGACATCCTCCAGCCTCCAACCTCCTTCCTCCACCCTTCTCCAGCCTCCTTCATCTAACCTTCTCCAACTTCCATCCTCCCAACCTCCTCCAAACTCCCAACTTCCAGCCTGCTCCAACCTCCTGTAACCACCTCCATCATCCAACCTCTATTCTCCAACCTCCTTTCACCATCCTCATCCCTCCTCCTATCTCCTTCATCCTTCGACTTCCAACATCCAGCCTCCTCCCTCTTCCAACTTCCAACAACCTCCTCCAACCTCTGCCCTCCTCCAGCCTCACATCTAATGTTGGAGCCAGACCTTCAACCCTACCCACTTAGTTGTGTGCTCTTTGCTGCTGCCCAGGCTCCTAGTACATGTTTGGTTTTCCAAGTCCACTTCCTGCTAGGAGGATCAGTGAGCCGCCTGGATGGCACAAATAATATAGCTCAGGGTGCAACTCTAAGTGTGATGTTCTGTGCCCAGGGCACTGCAGCATCTTTGGACAGCTCAGTTCAGGACACTGTTCCCTGCTGACTGGATCCATGACTCACAAAGCCCCACAGCAGCCCCCCAATGCCTGGGGTGCACTTACCTGGAGCTCCTGCGTAGCCCTCGGCACTGGGGATTGGCCGCTGCCCAGTCTGGCCATCCACACCCCGGGGCAGGCCCCGCCCCGACACCCCCATCCTGCCTGGGGGGCCGGCCTCTCCAGTCTCCATGATGACCCCTGTGGAGCCAGGCAAGAAGGGTAGCCCTGTCCAGCCAGGCCGCAGGGGTGGGGGGCGTCTCTTGGGCAGGACGGGCTTCTGTCCTGGGTCCCTCGGAGGTGAGGGGGTGCTGGGCGGTGGCAGTGGGGTCAGCACTGGAGTGGACAGCTCCGTGGGGGCCTCTGCCGGGCTCGAGGGCTTTCCTGCATCCTCCTGGGCCTTCCCCCGGGGTGGAGGCTGAGGCGTTTCTGAGGGCTCCTCCGCTGAGCGTTTGGGAAAGTAGAAAGAAAGAGAGTTAAAAACCACAGACTTGACTGCTCAACCACAGGCCCCTCTGTGAGGCCCCATGGGCATGGCTTCCTAGAAGGTGTGTGCTTGGGGGTCCCTGGGCCAGGTCCACTAGTAAACATGGGAGCAGCCACCACAGCGTGGGGACCCCTTGCCCCAGAGAGGAGGGTCTTCAGCCTCTCTTTCTGCATGACGGTTGCACTCCCCAAAATAACATTATCCTTGGTTCCCAGTAAAAACTCCATAATGACCCCGCAATTATACCTGCCTGCCACCACCGCTGACCCCACAAGCTGAGGGCCTGCTTCTGCAGACCTCACGTGACCCAGAGTGTCAGCGCGAGCTGCCTCTGTGGCAGGCACAGGGGTCACCACAGCCTTAAGGTCACCAGCTGGAGCACTTCCACTGCAAGAGCCTCCGGGTTCACACTTCCTACCCTCAGAACAGTGCTGAGACACAGCCTGGAAACCGCTCCCCTTTCCTCCTCTGAAAACATCTCTGGAACTGCCCTTCCAGAAAGCCCTTCCTGCAGGCCTGCAAGACATCTAAGAATAACCAGGCCTGGCTTGGATACCCTCCTCAACAGCCAAACCCCACCTACCACCACCTCCATCTGTAGGGTACCTGCAATGGCCCAGGTTCCAAAGCTCCAAAGTTATGATCAAGTAAAATCAGAAACTGCATTGTACCCCCACCCCAGTCTGGTTTTTTTAAACTCACAAAGGTGACTGTGGCAGATGGAACACAGGGCCCTCTACCCACAGAGCTAGGTTGCCAGCCCACCTCCAGCCCCATGGGGAGCTCTTCCTCAAGCACGCTTTCCATGAGAGGATGAAGCCCTCCAGAATGTGAGCTGAGTGAACTGATCATCACTTTCTCAAGTGCCCCCGGGATGGGACAGAGCTAATACCATTCCAGATGCACTGAAGATAAGTTCACTCACACCATACAGCGGGAAGGCATCAAGCCTTGATTCTCTACAGTACTCTGGTGGGAACGGCTGGGTTGGACGTAGAAACTGTGGCGTGAAGGATTTCAGACATCGAGACACCACTAGCCACAGTGAAGGACAGGATGAGAAGGAAATAACCAACCAATATAAAGGAACTTTGAAGAAACACAAGGCAAGAAAATAAGCGTAAGACACACTCCTTGCTAGCAAGGATGCCCGCCCTCTAGCTGCTTCTGTCTGAAATAAACTGATGCTTTGCATGCTCTCCAGCACGTACCGTGTTTCTTACAAACCCTGTGCCTGCTCTACAAAATAGGCAAATAAACTCAGAAACAGGCACTGCATCCAAAGTACAAGAGTAGATTGGTATTAAAAGAGAACAGAATGTCTTGAATGATTAGAAATATGCTTGCCAAAATAAGAAAATCCAGTGAAAGAGTTGGTAGACAAAATCAAGGAGATCTTTTAGAAGGTAGATCAGGTAGATAAAATAATGGATAATAAACTGTAGCAATCCAGAACTTTCTCAAGAAAATAGAAAAACTGGGGCATAGAGAGGTGGTAAGGAGAGAATCGAATACACAATTCGTTAGAATTGTAAAAGATCCCAGCTGCATTATTAAAGACCCAAACCAAGGCATATTCAGAACACTGAGGATAAGATCCTACAGACTTGGGGGATGGAGGGAAGTGACTTCAGATCAGAAGGACATCATCAGACTCTCAATAAGGGAAACCAGGAAGCAAAACAGCAGCACCTTCAAATGTTGAAGGAATATCACTGTTAACCTTGAGTTCTATACTCAGCTAAAATATCTGCCAGTTGTGAAACCAGAATAAACCTGTCTTCAGCCATGAAATATTTAAAGACCAGCAAAACACTCAAGCACCCTTTCTTAAAAAGCTATTGGTAAATGTACTCCACTGAAATGAATATAGGCCATTAAAAAAAAAAAAAAAAGTAAAAGGGTGTAAGACAGGAGAGAAGTTCAAGAAACTTCTAGGATGGTAGTGAAAACTTTCAGATTGAAAGCCTTAGAGCTTTCTCAAGTCTACAGAGGAAGCAGTCCAGGCTCTGTTGGGAAGAGAGAACTCCCAGAGGGAGGTCATTAGATTAAAAAGTGGAAGGGGATAGATGTATGCCTACACAGATTCACGTTGCTGTACAACAGAAACCAACATTGTAAAGCAATTCTCCAATTTGAAAAAACTTAATTAAATGCAGAATTTGCCAAAAATTAAAAAATGGAACCAACCAATGACCTGATACTTTTTATGGTATTGAGAGAGTTTCAGTGAGAAGAATCCCAAGACAGATACATAAAATCTAGCAAATAACACTACTACTATTTCAGAGGAAAGCAACACAATCCTATTTGGCTATTATTGAGCTGTTTAGCTTATAGTATAAATACTGACTTGATGTTTGTGGTATAACTAATGGGAGTTGGGAGGAGGGGGAGACATGAGAGAGCCTTATAGGCTAATGTCTGCAGCTGATAAATAATGTCAAATACTGTATATAATATCCATATACAGATATCTAAAGCTAATAAACTGATTTAGAAATATGGAAGTAAACATCCGGGGAGAAAATAGCTCAAAGAATTGCATGTGGCCACTTCTGGGATGAGAAGGGACAGGGGAGGTGGTTGCCATTGTAAATTTCTCGGAAGTGTTTTATTTTTATAAAACATGGACAACACCAAGGGCCCACCCCGTCTCCCTTCCCTCCAGTCCAAGCAGTCTCGGGGCCCTCCCTGTCTGTCTCCCCTCCTCCTCAGTAGACGAGGTGCTCCTCCAACTTCTCTCCATCTCTCCTTCCGCCTCACTGGTTCCTTCCGTTCAGCCCAAGTTCGTGCATCTCCACCCGTAATTTAAACACAAAGACTTTTCCCCAGTCCTATAACCTCAAAGAATTACAGCACACAAAGCACCTAAGAATAGCCAAATACAAGCCCCTCGCACCTTTTTTCGCGCCTATCCCCCTACAAACCCTTCGCGTCATCCCTCTTTCTCTGAAGCCCCACCTGTCTCCCTGTCACCTTGTCTAGGTGCTCAAGAGTCTATTTCACTCTGCCCTCTCCTTTCTCACATGCACCGCGATCTGGGCTAAGTCCAGCTTCTCATTTTGAGTCTTCCTTCGGGTCCTTCCTCCCCACCTTTCTCAGAGGACAGCTCATCCTGGTCGTTGTCCCTGCTCAGAAACCTGCAGCTGTCCTGCACTGCTCGTAAGGTCCAGGCGAATCTCCTCTGACAGCCGTGTCCGCTCCACCTGCTCCATCCTCTCCTGCTGCCTTCAGTCCGGCCCCTGGGGCCGGGCTCTTCGGGAATCCTCCGCAAACACACGCCCCTCCCCACAGTCCTGCTGCCCCTTGTGAAGCCCAGCAGCGCTTAACAGTCCTGCCTCCCAGTCTCGGAGCTCCGAGGGCCTGTCTGGTTTTCATACCTCTCCTCACTTGCTGGATGATGAACACTTGAGGATATGTCTTAATGATCTTTTGTAACAGGGACTGGCACATGACACAGACATCTGAGTACTTGGTGAAGGAAGAAAGGCCGGTACCCTGAGCCGCACCCTCACTCCCGCCACCCAGTAGAGGTGGCGCCCTAACTTTGTCAACGATAATCATCTTTCTAGGGTCTGTAAGGGCAGTGCCAGTACCTAGAATCAGTGATGGTTCTCTCTCTCTCAGTCATCACTCCCTCAACACCCAGGCTTGTGATAGCAAGTGGAAGGCAGAGGGGAAAGAATGAACAAATAAACCGCTTGAGCCAAATATCCTGCACTGATCTCCACGGGGAGTCGGTCCAGGACTCTGTGCAGAACGAGTGGCTCCCACACCCCTCACATCACAGCAGAGACGGCAGGAGAAAGCCGCCCTGGATCCCGACTGCTCCCCAACCTTGGCCCCCAGCACATCACATAGTGTCTCTAACGCACACATTTATTACACACTTGAAACAAACTGGACAGCATCTTGCTCTGTCTGGGAAGATAATTCTGGCAGCCAGTGTCTTTTCGCACTGCACATATGTTTCTAATCCAGTGACCATTTGAGTTGAGTTCATAAGAACCAAGTGGGGCTGCCCGTGTCTCACGTGAGGAACGATGCTTTTGTTCCACAGCCTGCCTCCAGGTCTCCGTCCTGACACTCCCGCAGCGGCCCTGTGCAGCTGTGCACAGGCCGGGCCACGGCCTCACCAAGGATGGAGCCAACAGCAGGTGGGAAAGGCCACTCCCATTCCGCTAAGTTCTTATTAAAAGCCACCGTAACCTTTGCTAAGATGAAGACCTGCCTGAGGAAACTGTCAGCAACCCCATGGAGTCATGTCACAGCGCAGGGCTGGGGGGACATCAGAGTCTGTGTTGGTGGTATGGCTGAGTCATCCACCACTTGGGCTAAACCCCTAAAGTCTCCTGACAAGCAGGCAGAATTTGGCTGGTCAGATGAAGTGATGGGTGTGGGGCCACATCCCTGACAGTGACAAGTCACTGTGCAAATGTCCAGGCCAATTCACTAGAAGCCCAGGGCAGGGAGGGGGTGGGGAGCTGCCTGGCATTGCGAGATTTTGTCTGCTGACCAAATGCAACTACAGGTCGGGGTGGTGGGACTGGTTTAAAGATGGCAATCAAGACTTCTGACTTTGTATTTTCTTTTTCTTGGTTGCATGGCTTGTAGGATGTTAAATTCCCTGACAAAGGGTTGAACCTGGACCCTTGGCAGTGAAAGCATGGAATCCTAACCACTGGATTGGCAGGGAATTCCCAGGACTTCTGGCTTTAAAAGAAACCCACCCACATTCTGACATACAGCAGGCTAAGTGGAAGGAAAGTCAGGCCGCTTGGCAAAGCTCTGTGCCTGGGAAGGGCCCGCACCACCCTGATGAGAAACGCCAGGCTCGGGGTGCCGAGGGACCAGGTTCCTGCACTGACCAGGCCCGGGGGGCACGAGGCAGGGGCTTGGAGGAGACACTCGCTGGTCTCCCTACTGGAAGGTCAGGAAGGGAGAGGATGGGGAGGCATGTGAAGGAGCCTCAGGGCTGGGGAGACGATGCACAGAAACCCCACGTGGCTCCCCTGACAGCAGGGCGGGGGGACCACAGGTTCACAGGAACTGTCCTCCTGAGCAAACAGCAGTGGAAATGCTGCTTTGCGCTTTGGCTGGAATGAAGAGAGAAAACACTCTGGTCCCGGGGGTGCTGTGTGATTCCATCACAGTAGTGATGGATAAAGAAGATCTTGAAATATTACTCAGCCATTAAAAAGAAACATAGGACTTCCCTGGTGGTCCAGTGGCTAAGACTCCACACTCCCAATGCATGGGGCCTGGGTTTGATCCCTGGTCAGGGAACTAGATTGCACATGCCTCAGCTAACACGCAGGGCAGCCAAATAAAAATAAATTTTAGAAAAAGAAGTAAAGCATTTGCAGCAACATGGATGGATCTGGAGACTATGACCTAGACTATGACCTATCTAGGGCCCATACTGACCGTCCCTCCAGAACACGGCGCCCCGCTGAGAAAGGAGTCCGGCCCAGTGTGACCACACAGAGGCCCCTGGAATCAGGCTCCACAGGGCAAACAGCTTGGCGTTTCTGAAAAGCGTGGCCTAGAGGATCACTGACACAGATGCAGCTCCAGCCTTGTGCACTGGCATCAGCGGGGCAGCGCCCTTGGAGCAGAGGTCACCCGTTATCACTGAACCCCAGAGAGGCCAACCTGACCCAAGAAGTCACCAGGGATTTCTTCTTTGATAGAAATTCACAAGCTGATTCGAAGCTGTACATGGACACGCAGAGGGTCTACCTGATTTTAGGACTCACTGTAAAGCTGCCGCAGTCAGGACATGAGGAGGCACGGTGACAGCGTCGGCAGAGCCTGTCAGCGGACACGCGAGTCCCTGCAGAGCTGGCACGGGCGCTGCGGCTCCGCACCCAGGGCTTCCCTCCCTCCCACTCTCCCCCTCCCTCCCCACTCTCCCCTCCTGCTTCTCCACTTCTCTCTGGCCCAGCTACCTCTGAGGGGGGTCTGCCTTCCGCTTCCACAATGGGAGCTGGGGGTGGTTCTCTGTTTTAATTACAAATTAAAAATTCCTGGAACAGACCTCACCCCTGCCGAGCAGGAGTCTCCCGAGGGAGCCCAGAATCCTTATTTCTGTCAAGCCCGCAGGGGACTCTGTGCGCAGCTGTGGGAGAGCCCGGTGCCAAGGACACAGCAGTCCTACAGTCAAGGTTCAGACAGAAAAGCAGCTGCTGCTTTCACCAGCTGAAGAGCTGTACAGAAACCAGATGCTCACAGGGCCGAAGGGCAGGTATCGTCCAGAGGCAGTGTGGTCCGAGTCTGTGCGGTTTATGCAGGCTTTATGTATTTATGACACTCGGACTGACTCCATCATGCTATCTGGGACCTACACTGGCCTCAAACTCAGCCAATTTCAAGTTGAAGGCCAAAACTGTCATAACACTGGCATGAGGCCACTCTTCCCCTGCCAGGCTTTACAAGCACTGAAGAATTGATGCTTTTGAACTGTGGTGTTGGAGAAGACTCTTGAGAGTCCCTTGGACTGCAAGGAGATCCAACCAGTCCATCCTAAAAGAGATCAGTTCTGGGTGTTCATTGGAAGGAATGATGCTAAAGCTGAAGCTCCAGTACTTTGGCCACCTCATGCGAAGAGTTGAGTCATTGGAAAAGACTCTGATGCTGGGAGGGATTGGGGGCAGGAGGAGAAGGGGACGACAGGATGAGATGGCTGGATGACATCACCAACTCGACAGACATGAGTTTGAGTGAACTCTGGGAGTTGGTGGACAGGGAGGCTTGGCGTGCTGCAACTCATGGGGTTGCAAAGAGTCAGACACGACAGAGTGACTGAACTGAACTGATTTGAAAAACCTGTGTTTTTTTATTCTTACAGTACAGCTTAGGCTAAGCAACTGGATAAAGATGGGGTTCTTAAATCTGTAGCACCCCCAAATGAAATGTTATTAATATCATTCAAAACTAAAAATAGAACTACCATATGATCCAGCACATAGACTCAACAGACATGAATTTGAACAAACTCCAGGGGATAATGGAGGACAGAGGAGCCTGCTAGGCAAAGAGAACATGACTTAGCGACTGAACAACAACAATAACATGATCCAGCAATCCCACTCCTGGGCGTATATTTGGGGGAAAAAACATAATTTAAAAGGATACATGCAGCCCAGTGTTCACTGCAACACTGTTTACACGAGCCAAGACATGGAAGCCACCTATGCCCCTATGCCCATGGAGAGAGGAATGAATAAAGAAGATGTGACACATACACACAGTGGAATATTACTCAGCCATTAAAAGGAAGAAAGACGGGACTTCCCTGGCGGTCCAGTGGCCGAGACGCCACACTCCCAACGCATGGGGCCCGGGGTTCAATCCCTGGTCAGGGAACTAGATCGCACATGCCTCAACTAACACCCAGGGCAGCCAAATAAATAAAAATAAATTTTAGAAAAAGAATGAAGTAATGCCATTTGCAGCAACATGGATGGATCTAAAGACTACGGTACTAAGTGAAGTAAGCCAGACAGAGAAAGACAAATAGTATATGACATCACTTATATGTGGAGCCCAATTTTTTAAAAAAATGAAACAACTGAATTTACTCACAAAACAGAATCAGACTTACAGATATTGAAAACCAACTTATGGTTACTAAAGGGGCAACACAGGGGTGAGGGATAAATCAGGACCTGGGATGAGCACACGCACACTACTATATATAAGGCACATAACCTACAGGACCTGCCGTATGGCCTAGGGAACATATATGAGAAAAGACTCTGAAACAGAATGAAGCTAGGTGGGTGTATTACTGACTAACTGTGCTGTACACCTGGAACTAACATAATATTGTAAATCAACTATATGCCAATAAAATTTAAAGAAAAAATTTTTAAGTACTTACAAGAAATTGCCTGAAGACATTTGCAGAAGAAACGGGTGGCAGATTGGAAAGAGGAAGCAGTGGGCTGCTGTCCCTGGGTGTGTGGAAACAGTCCTGCATGTCCAGCAGGAAGGCCCTTCTTGGAACCATGAAGTGGGGGAGGAGGGCTACGCTGGCACAGAGACTGTCCCTCTGCCTGGCTCAGCTCTGTGGGAGCCCCAGGCTTCTCAATACCAGGAACTCGCCTACTATCCCAAGTGAAAGGAGAACAGCAGAATTGCCGGAGTCTGGCCGGGGCTCAGTATCTAATCAGATGGGTGATTGGGGAGGCTCTGTGGGCTCAGAGGCTATGGTGCAGGCCAGGTGGTCCCAGGGCCCCAGCAGGAAACAGATTCTGCCTTTGAGCCATGCTGGGTGGGGGGGCAGGGCCTGGCGCTGCCCCTACCCAATAACTATAGCAGCATGGAGACGGGGCAACTGTGGAAAAGACGCAGCTAAAAGAACAGGACAGGGAGCTGGGGGTGGGGTGGGGGAACGAAACAGAGGACCAGACCTCTGAGGCCACATCCACAGAAGAACAGAGGACTTCCCCATCCCCTTGTTGTTCAGAACCTGACTTATCTAACCATGAACCCTAAATGTTGGGCTTCCCTGGAGGTAAACGATCCACCTGCCAAGCAGGAGACTTGGGTTTGATCCCTGGCTCAGGAATATCCCCTGGAGAAGGAAATGGCAACCCACTCCAGTATTCTTGCCTGGAGAATTCCATGGACAGAAGAGCCTGGTGGGCTTCAGGTCATGAGGTCACAAAGAGTTGGACACAACTGAGCGACTAAACAAGAACAAGAACCTAAATGCTAGGGAGGGGAGATTTCTCAGCTTTTTACACTTGACACTTCAGTCCCAATTTAGACAAGAAAACAAGAAAAGGAAAGAACAAAACCCTCTGGATCCCTAGAACATTCAGCAGAACACCTGGGGTTCTCATCCCAAGTCTGCAGTGCAGGCAAGCCCACTTTGACTGCTCTGAGGCTGCAAGTCTGGGGGCTTATAAGAGGAGGAGAGGATTTCAGCCAGAAGCAGAGGGATGTCCAGCAGAGGGGACAGAGGATCACAGTCACGCTGATACTGAGGTATGACCAAAGGCCAGTCACTGTTTAATATACTACTGGGACTTCTCTGTGGTTCAGTGGTCAAGACTCCCTGCTTCCGTTGCAGGAGGTACAAGTTTGATTCCTGGTCAGGGAACAAAGATCCTGCATGCCACACAGAACAGCCAAAACAAAGAAAAAAAAAAAAAGTCCTTAGGAACAGGGGGGCTTCCCAGGTGGCACTAGTGGTAAACATGCCTGCCCATGCAGGAGACGCGGGTTTGATCCCTGGGGAGGAGGGCATGGCAACCCACTCCACTATTCATGCCTGGAGAATCCCATGGACAGAGGAGCCTGGTGGGCTACAGTCCATGGGGCTTCAAAGAGTCAGGCACAACTGAAATGACTTAGTGTGCACAGGAACAATAATTATCATGCTAACTTCTTGAAGTATCACTATTACCATGATTCTCTCCAATTAATAGCTATAGAAAGTGAGGCACTAAGTAGATAAATAATTTGTCCAAAGTCACAAAGAATGTATAGAGTAGCGGGGATTACAAACTTGGGAAATAATAATCACTTCCTGGATCAAAATTCTCCAAGAGTTTCTCATGATACTTGAAATCCAAATCTGTTATCTCAGCCTTCAAAATTCCACCTGATCTGACCCCTACCCCCGACCTCACTGCCTGTGACCTTTCCCCTTGCTCATGGACTTGATCAAGCTGATGTCCTGAGTTCTCAAACAGGACAAAGACGTCCCTGCCTCAGGACCTTTGCACATGCTCTTCCCTCTGCTGGGAACAGATCTCTACAAGGCTCCTTCCCTCATCTTACTCATGTCTCTGCTCAAAGGTCATCTCCACTGAGCAACCTTCCCTGACTTCTCATCTAAAGCACCAAGTCCCCTGTCCTCTGTCACCTTCTCTGCTTATCTTTCCCTGCACACCGATCGCCTGCCAAAATCAGACCTTTATTTGCTGAGTTGTGCTTTCCTTGACTTCCCCCAATAGATCCTGCAAGGGCTAAAACTCCAGTGCAAGGACAAGACTCAGTATTTGTGGAATGACTGACTGTATGAATGAAGGGGGGGTGGGGTGCACGGGGCCCAGGAAAGGGCACGATACCCACGTCACAGGGTGGACGATGAGACAGTCACGAAAATACAGTGGTCCTAGGGACTTCCTGGTAGTCTAGTGGTTGACTCTGCACCTCCACTGCAGGGGATGTGGGTTCAATCCCTAGTCGAGGAGCTAAGATCCCACAAGCTGCAAGAGGCAGCCAAAAAAATACACTAGTTCTTTACCTTTTAGAAGTTAGGCACTTCTGCAAGTCCTGGATGAAAGGCAGGGACCTTTTCTCCAAAAAAGTAACCAAACATCTGTATATAATCTCGAGAGTCTCTTTTAAGACCCAGGGAAGAATGTCTGCACTGATGTAAGGGATACAAAGAGACTGGGACTGATTTCAGCATTGGCTGAGGCCCCTTCTGGCTCCCCTTCCACCCTCCCCACCCGCTGCCAGCTGGGTAGTTCAGCTCCCTCTGGGTGCTTCCAAAGAAGAGAACGGGCTCCCTGCACAGGGCAGCAGACAGGGTAGAAACAGCAGAGTCTGGGTCCCTGGCCCAGCAATCTGGCCTCTGGTGACCATGTCCTGCATCCTCAGCTCTTCACCTTGGCTCGCAGTAGGAGCAATGATGACAATCGTTAATATTCCTCCCCTCCCAACACACAAGCCACGTCATCTCTCAGAGTGACAGGTTTCGAACAATGGGACATGGCAGAAGGGACATGGTGCCAGCTCCGGGCCTCGCCTGGAAGGGCTCCTGCTTTTGCCTTGTGGTAAGTGTGACTCCCTGAGACCACCATGCCGAGAGGAGGTACACGTCCACCACATGGAGAGAGAGGATGGCCGTGCACAGGAACACGTGGCCGGTCTTCCTGCGCCTTCCAGCCCAGCCCACTGGTCCCCTGACCACAGACAAGTGAGTGACTTGAGCTGATGTCAAGTGGAGCAGAAGAGCTGCCAAGTCAGTTCCTGCCCCGCAGAACAACGGAAAGTGATGAAGCCTGGTTGTTTAAGCCACCAAGGTCTGGGGTCGGCTGTTACACAGCAGCAAACAGCAGGTCCATTCCGCCTCTCAGCAGGGCCGCCCTCCCCTCCTGCTTCTCTGAACCCTTCCGGTAGTCATGTACAAAGGTGCGAGTTGGACCACAAGGAAGGCTGAGTACCCAAGAACTGATGCTTTCAAACTGTGGTGCAGGAGAAGACTCTCCTTGGACTGAAAGGAGACCAAACCAGTCAGTCCTAAAGGAAATCAACTCTAAATGTTTGCTGGAAGGACTGATGCTGAAGCTCCAATTCTTTGGCCACCTGATGTGAAGAGCTGACTGGCTAGAAAAGACCCCGATGCTGGGAAAGACTGAGGGCAGGAGGGGAAGTGGGCAACAGAGGATGAGACAGTTGGATGGCATCATCAACTCAACGCACGTGCATTTGAGCAAACTCTGGGAGATGGTGAAGGACAGGGAGGCCTGGCATGCCGCAGTCCGTGGGGTCGCGTAGGGTCGGACACGACTGAGGGACTGAGCGACAATTCACCGTTTGGGGCTCCAGTATCGCCCCCTTTCAGAAGTCTCGCTCGTCATTCCCTCTCACCCTTCACCCCCCTGGTCTATGAACTCGCAACCTACTCAACCTTGACGAGAAGGCCTCATCAACTCCGAGAAGTGCTCCCTGACTTCCACGGTGGCCGTGACCATCTCTGCCTGCTTGTCCCCCTCAGACCGTCATTGTCCCCTACACTGTCATCCCGGTGCTCCACACACATGAGCTCATTACTCCCACACTGACGGGCTCAGTAAGAGCCAGTGAACTACAAGGATGAACCCCGACACACCATCTCATTCACCCTCTCTGCAGGCCTGTGTGTCACTCCCCCGCCCCCAAACCTGCGCCTGAAAACGCCTGGAAGGTCTGGGTCGTGCTACTCGCCTCCTCGTCCCTCACAGAGCCCTGCACGTTGTTTAGTCACTAAGTCGTGTCCGACTCTTTATGGCCCCAGGGACTGCAGCACGCCAGGCTCCCCTGTCCTTCACCATCTCCCAGAGTCTGCTCAAACTCATGTCCACTGAGTCACTGCTGCACACAGAAACCACTCAATAAATGTGCTGCTGACTCTTCACTGGGCGCTGTGACCTGAGCTCTAGACTCACCCAGTGACCCTTGACACTCAGGTTCTCCCGGCCCTGGATGCGCTACAAGAACAGACAGCCTCTGCCTGCTTATCGTTAGCCCTTCTCCATCAATGGAGTTCCCGAAAGTCCACACATTCTACTCTCACAATGATGGATTCATTCCAAAAGGAGCATCTTGTGGGAGCCGCCTTCTCTTTACAGGCATTCACCCCCAACCCCTCTTTCCACAGCCAAGCGTGACGGAGTTAACACAGCTTCCCACGCTGCCCAGGAGCTGCAAATCAACTGGAACTATCTGGTTCGATCTGTTGTTACAAAGCACAGTCCAGACAGAACTGTCACCAGGAAGGACAATCATCCTATGAACACACACAGGGTCCCCTGACCTTTCCCCAGCATTCCAGAGATCTGGGAGCTGTGTGGGCCTGGGGGGAGGGGATGGGGTTTATAAATAGTGGGACCGGCCTGGGTAATTCCTTATCTACAAACTCCTTATCTCTGGGAAGGTTCAAAGCGTGGCCCACTGACCACTTCAGACTTCCTGCCTCCCTGGGATCAGGCCCTGCCTCTCCTCCCCTCAGGCTGTAAGTCTCAGTGGGGTTGTTGTTGCTGTTGTGCAGTTGCTAAGCTGTGTCTGGCTCTTTGCAACCCCATGGACTGCAGCCCATCAGGCTCCTCTGTCCTCCACTATCTCCTGGAGTTTGCTCACATCCATGTCCATTGAGTCAGTGATGCTATCCAACTATCTCCTTTTGCCTTCGATCTTTCCCAGCGTCAGGGCCTTTTCCAATAGGACCCAATCCTAAAATCCCATAGGCTCACACCAGGCCAGGAACTGGCATCAACACATGAGGGCCTTTGTCACCTGAATCGGAGCAAGTGAAAAGGCAACCCAGGCCAGCAAGGAAGACGAGGGAAAGAAAATAGGGAGAGGACTGGTCAGGAGATGGAGTCCTTCCGGGCACGTGGCTGGCCCTCCCCTGTCCTTGTGGACCTGTAAGTTTGCGTTCGTCTCAGAGAGACACAGAGGAGACGTGGGCTGGCCTGGATGACGGCACCCAGTGTACCCACCCTGCCTCCACCGCTTCTCAGCTGTGTGACTTTAGAACACGTCCCTGCGGGGAGCAGCCTGTGTGCCCCAACTACTGAGCCTGTGCTCTGGAGCCTGGGAGCTGCAACTTGAGGGAGAAAGCCCGCACACTGCAACTAGAAAGTAGCACCCACTGTTTGCAACTAAAGAAAGTCTGCTTGGCAATGATGACCGAACACAGCCGAAAATAAATAAAAAAAATTTTAGAAAGAAAGGAAACTGCTCAGCACTGAGGTTGCTGAATCCAGGTACCAGGGAGGCTCTGTCCTTCAGGGATGACATGCTGAACCCCCAGGTAACAAAGAAATTAACTTGAATATGTGACTCAGTACTATTAAGGGACTGTTCATTCATTCAGTCCATTCATTCGTTCAACAAACATTTGTCGAGAGTGAAATGTATAGCTGTAAAGAATCTGCCTGCAAAGCAGGAGACACAGGTGTGATCCCTGGGGTCAGGAAGATCCCCTGCAAAGGGAGATAACAACCCACTCCAGGATTCTTGCCTGAAGAATCCCATGGACAGAGAAGCCTGGCCTGCTACAGTCATGGGGTCACAAAGAGGCAGACATGACTGAAGGGACTTAGCACGGATGCACATACGGAGTGTGTAGCATGCATCGCCCTAAGCACGGCCGAGGAGCATCCTTGTTCTGGGCGCACTGGGGCTTTGAACAGTCACTGCCCCTAAAGTACTCTGTCCAGGGTCCTCTCTCTGTCTTTGGAAAGGAACACAATGCGTTCTACTTGCCATCATTGAGGCCCAAGGCTTTAGGGAACAAGAGATTGCCCAAAGATGGTAATGACACCAGCAAACAAAAAGTGATGTTTTCAGAGAGGTGAGGGGTCTGCATACAGGAGACTCCCTGAGGAGCAGACAGGACAACACGCCCACTGCCCCAAGCCGCTAGGCCACAAAGCTGACCCCAGATCCAAGCTCCCCAATGTGATAGCATAGATTGGCCTTCTGCCGCCTACCTGAGGGGAAGCACCAGTTTTCCTTCTGCATTTTCAACCTGTTGTGGGCTGATAATTTACAAAACGCACAAATCGTGTGCTTGAATGCTACAGTGATGTCAAGTTTCCCCCACCCCATCTACGAAGCACACTTTGGACCAGCAGTGACGTGGCTCATGCCACAAACCATCCAAAATCTAGCAGAACACGTGTTACAAATACTCAAGACGGGAAGGCAAAGGCGCACTTACTGGCTGATGGCTGAAACCGGATCAGGTCTTGCAGGTCAGCAGAAATCTGGAAGACGTGGCTATAGAACTGCTGGACGGAAGTCTTCAGGCCAGAGATCTCTCTGGAGTGCGTCCGGAGCGTCCCATTCATCTGCCGGACGCAGCTCCAGAGGCTGTTCACGTGCTTGTTGAGCCCCTCCTTGATCTTCTGAAGGCTCCCAGAGATGGAGTCCAGCTTGCTACAGGTCTTCTCCATGTGAGACACCCTGTCCTCCACCATGGAGACCTCCCTCTGGACTCCGTGCGTCTTCTCCTTACACGTGTCCAGCTCGCTGAGCATGAGGTCCTGCAGCCGCTGCCACCTGCCCTCCAGCTGGTTGCAGCAATGCGCTGGGGGGGCCTGGGGAGACGGCAGGGGTGCCTTCGTCCTCCCCGGCTCACCCCCCTTGGACCACCCATCTCCTGCAGCCTTTTTCCCTCCCCTACCACTGCTCAGCTCGTTCTGTAGACGTCTCAAGTGGTCATCTGTGTGGTTGAGCCAAGAATAAAGAAAACTAAAGTCCTGCTGAAGTCGCTGGATGCTGTGTTCAGTGTCCTGAAACTTCCCCTGCATCGTGTCATTTAGAGATCTCAAAAGGCTCACCGTCTCGCCCCCGTTCTGCAAAGTGTCTTCCATCCCACGAGGCTCTCCTCGGAGGCTCTGCAGGCACATGTCCTCCACCACCTGCACTTGGTCCTTCAGGCGCTTTAACTCCATCATGACCTGCAGGGGCCCAGCCCCCGACACAGTGGGCGGGGCTGCCGCTGGGGGAGCAGGTACCATCTCCGAGCCATTCACCATCTCCAGGAGGGCGCTCCCCAGCCGCTCCTCCAGGGACTGTATTTTCTGATCAAGCAGCTGCCTCAGGCCATCCACCTCCCCACTAATGGTCCCTCGGAGGGTTTCTTCAATGTAAAAGCAATGCTCCTCTGCGTTCCTCTCCGTCACATTGATCCTTGCATCCAGTTCATGCCATCTGGCATCAAAGTCCACGTCCGGCTCTGGAACCTCGAGGCGGTCAAACTCATTGTCTAGTCGTGCGTTTAGCACTCTTGTCGCTTCAGCAACTCTTTCGATTTTCTGGTCTAATATCTTGATCTGTGGCCCCAAGTCACCAGGCTTGGTACCATCACAGCAGTTTACACGGGCTGGAGGGTCTTGGAACCGGGCCTGAAGGTCACTGATTTCTTTTCTCAGCTTGGCCTCCTTCTCCCCTATCAGCTCGATCACTCCCAGGTAGCTGCTCCCATAGTCATCACAGTGCTGCTGGAAACCGATCAACTTGTACTCACATGAGTTCTTCAGATCAGCCAGCTTCCGGTCCATCCCTTCCATGAGCTCCTCCCTCAGGGCATCAATCTTACTGTCCACGTAGGCTTGGAAGAGCTCGCTGGTCGTCATGGTGACCGTTGGGCCCTGGGCAGCCTCCTGGAGCTGTCTGAGCTGCCCTTCGTAGCCCTTCACTTTCCCATCCAACTCCTCCAGCTTGTCACTCTTGGTCTTCAGGGCATCCTTGACTTCAGCCAGTTCAGACTTGATGTCCTTCATGCCTGACTCCTTGTTGTTAAGGACGCCGGGGGGCTGAACTGTTTCTGGTTGCCCACCCACGGCGCTGTTGGGCGTTGGCCGGGGGTGCAGGTTGCTGAGCCATGAGGCCAGCATCTTGCTGGCATCGTCCTGGACGGCGTGTTTGAGGTTTTCACTCACTCCAGCAACGGAAGACTGAAGGTCCAGAACCGTCCTGGTGAGCCGGAGAACCTTCTCCTCCAGCACCTGGATTTTCTTTTCCTGAAGTTCCTGGGGCCCCTGTTTTGGATCTCTTGTCTGACTTGGGTCTGCTGCAGGAGTTGGTGACACAGTCTTCTTAGGCTCTGAGACTCGGCTTGGTTCATTGTCTGTTACAAAGAAAAAAAGAGTTGGACACGACTTAACATTTCCTACTTTTACCCAGTTTCTGCAAAGACAATTGACAGGGTACTCCTGGGATACACTCAAGCCTCCCCCTACCACTCCCCTCTCACCACACACAGGCAATTACTCTGCTGGAGTGGAAAAGATGATGGGCATTAAGTCAAACAGACCTCCAGGAGATTCTGGCTCTTCTGCCTATATTCCACCCTCGAGCAAGTTAATTCACTTCTGTGAACTATAATCCCCTCATCTATGAAGCAGAGTGACTATCTTCCCTCCTCTGGTTGTCAAGAGAATATCCACAGGACACATGACAGATATACAATGGTCTCTTTCACCCTGAAGGGAAATATTCTTTACTTATATTATCATCGGAACATATCATTCCCACATTCATAACTGCAGCCACACCCTGACAGCTGACTGCATTCTGTAACCACAAGAAGCCACTTGGGATCCACCCATTAGTTGTTGGGTGGTATGATACCATGGCTTCCCTGGTGGCTCAGCGGTAAAGAATCTGCCTACGATGCAGAAGCCCCAGGAGATGCAGGTTCAATCCCTGGATCAGGAGATTGAAAGAGAAAGGAATGGCAACCCACTTCAGTATTCTTGCCTGGAGACCCCCACGGATGGAGGAGCCTGTGGGCTACAGTGCATGGGGTCCCAAAGAGTCGGACACAACTGAAGTGACTTAGCACACAGACACAGGATACCATAAGAGCAGCAAGTTATCCTCCAAGCAACTCCTAAATATTTTCTTTCTTTTATTGCATCCTTGTGCTAAGAGTCTCACAGACATTGTTTAGCACCATCATGCAGTTGGAGAAACTAAAAGCAAAAGAGAGATAAAACAGAGTCTATTGGTGTCTCCCAACAACAGGGCTATGTGGCCCTATGTAGTGAGGTTCACTAAGTCAAAGAATACGTTGAAATCTCTTTTTCACCCATGTCCCACTCAGCTTTGAGATCTCAGATCCAAGATCAGAGACTGAACCCCCAAAGTGAAAGTACCTAACCACTGGACCACCAGGGAAGTCCCCAAACATTGAATTTTTGATAATTCTACTTTGAGAAATATACCCCAGAAGGAAACAGCCCAAATGAAAAAATCATAAAATAATTGTGGTGAGTCATAAAATGAAAATAAACATGATATAAATAGAGAGATAAACCAAAAAATGGTCATCAAAATCTGAGGCACATGATGTCACAGAACTAGACAAGGAATACTAGAAAGAGGCTAAGGGACTTCCCTAGTGATCCAATGATTAGGACTCTTTGCTTCTACTGCCAGGTTTGATCCCTGGCTTCCCTGGTAGCTCAGATAGTAAAGAATCCACCTGCAATGCAGGAGATCCAGGTTCAATCCCTGGGTTGGGAAGATCTCCCAGAGAAAGGACTGGCACCCCACTCCAGTACTCTTGCCTGGAAAATCCCATGGACAGAGGAGCCTGGTGGGCTGCAGTCCATGGGGTCATGAAGAGTTGGACACAACTGAGCAACTTCACTTTCACTTTTCACTTTCACACATTAGAGAAGGAAATGGCAATCCACTCCGGTGTTCTTGCCTGGAGAATTCCAGGGATGGGGGAGCCTGGTGGGCTGCCATCTATGGGGTTGCACAGTCAGACACAACTGAAGTGACTCAGCAGCAGTAGCAACAGCAGAGTAACTAATATACTGGGAACTAAGATCTCACAAGTCGTGTGGCACAGCCAAAAAATAAAATGTAAAAATTAATATAAAAAAGAAAGGAATTAAAGAATTAACATCAACAAGCCTGCAGACAATACTGAAACCTAACAAGTAAAGTGGAAAAAGCCACACACAACACAGATTATGACATAAAATGCACTGATGTACACTGACAAACAGTGGAAGTAAACTTAGAATGTGGCAGATATTTGAGCTTAATGCTCATTGTTTTTTCCTCCTCTAACTTTTGCAGATGATCATAACAACAGTTATTATTCACTAAAAGCAACTTAGTGGCAAAACCAAGACTTGAGTTTAAATGTCCCAACTCCCAAGCAAAAAACTAGAAAGAACACCTTGTTTTCCATACTGAAACAATTCTCTCAGGACACTAGATGTAAGAGTCAGTAAGTCACGTACAAACGAAATGCTGTTCTGAGCAAAGGAGAGGGCAGGAGAAGGGGGGGAGGATCAGAATGTAAGCAGATGTTTTTCCCTCATATACTACTGGTGACTAAAAAAACTGCTACAAATTTTTGGAAGAATAACTTGGAGAATGTATCAAAATACTCAGAGTCCTTTGGACTCTACAATTACACTTCTAGAAATTTATTCTAGTAAATAATCAGGATTAATCAAAAAATTTAACAGAAAAAGTACTTATTCAAATACCATCTATATAATAATGAAAAACTGAAAACAGCCTAAGGGGCCAAAAGTACAAGATTGTATCCAAACAATCACACTCTATGTAGCCAAGAAATGATTCTCTAGAATATCTAATGACATGGATTTTTTTTCAATAATTAAAAAGTAAAATTTGTTAAAAATTTAAAAATAAATGCCCAAAACAGTGTGTCCATTATGATGATGGTGGATTGAGGATAAGCACTTCTTTTCATTCTGAAATCCCAGTAATGGCAAAGCAACAAAACAAACAAAAGAAATCCCAGCCAAGTCACACATAAAACACTGGGAATCAGAATGGTTTTCACAGGGCACTGGGAACTAGAAGAAAAAGAACTTTTTAATTGAAGCATAATTGATTTACAATGTTGTGTTAGTTTCAGGGATTCTCTTCTTTAATTGCTCAGACCTGTCCAACTCTTTTGAAACCACACAGACTGTAGCCTGCCAGGCTCCTCTGTCCATGGGCTTCTCCAGGCATGAATACTGGAGTGCGTTGCCGTTTCCTCCAGGAGATTTTCCGGACCCAGGCATCAAACCCTCATCTCCTGCATTGCAGGTGGATTCTTTACCACTGAGCCACCTGGGAAGCCCAGTTTCAGGTATACAGAAGTGATTCAGATAAATATATACATATACAACCTTTTATATATATATTCTTTTCTCCCATATATATTCTTTTCTCCCATATAGTTTATTTACAAGATATTGAGTAGTGCAAGGATTGAGTTCCACGTGCTTTACAGTGGGCCCTTGTTTATTTTGTATATAGCAGTATATATCTGCCAGTTCCAAATTCCTAATTTATCCCTTCCCCCAGTTTCCCCCTTTGGTAACCATAAGTTTGTTTTCCATGTCTGTAAGTCTGTTCCTATTTTGCAAACAAGCTCATTTATGTCTTTTTTTTAGATTCCACATAAAGTGGTATCACATGAAATTTGTCTTTCTCTGTCTGATTTACTTCACTTAGTATGATAATCTCTAGGTCCAGCCATATTGCTACAAGTGGCCTCGTTTCCTTCTTCCTGTGGCTGTGTAATATTTCCTTGTGTATATGTCCCATGTCTGCGTTATCATTCATCTGTCTACGGACATTTAGGTTGCTTCCACGTCTTGGCTATTGCAAACAGTAATGCAATGAACATTAGGGTGCATGTATCTCTTTGAATTATGATTTTCTCTGGATATCTGCCCAGCAGTGGGATCACTGGATCACACAGTAACTCTTTTTAGTTTTTCAAGGAACTCCCATACTGTTCTCCATAGTGGCTGTACTAATGTACATTCCAACCAACAGTGTAGGAGGGTTCCTTTTTGAAAACCAGAAGAAAACTGAGCAATGTGTTTAAAATTCTAAAGGAAAATTATTTCCAATCTAGAATTCTGAAGCTGGAGTAAATATACTTTTAGACTACCATGCAAAAAGTTTACCTCCCATGCAATCTTCTCATGAAACTACTGAGTGATGTGCTTGACCCAAACAGGGGAATAAAATAAGAAAGAGCAGGCGGGATGGCGGGTGGGGGGACGGGAAGCAGGGAATGGATAGGAGAGAAGTCAGTGACGATCGCAGGGCGGCAATGGTGAACGAGGACAAGCAGGGGCCCACTCCAGGTGGGCCAGGTGAGAAAGCTCTAGGAGAGATTTCAAGAAGATGAAACTGGTGTATCTGAACATACAGGGGACATGTAGATAACCAGCAGAGAGTTTGGGTTGAAACAGGGGTTAAAAATATAGAAAACCAAGCAAAGAAAAACATAATTATTAACACTAGAGAAATCAAAAAACTGTAGAGAAGGTAACATATCCATAGCACACCACAGGGCTCAGCTGTAAACACTGTGTAACTACTACAATGGATCCGATAAACACGGAACAGACAAAAACACAGCATAACTGAATGCAGAGGACGGGGGTGTGGAAGCCTCATGTTAGAGAAAAGGGACTTAATTCCTCACCTTCCATGATGAGAAATCAAGGATGTGGAGGTAAATTCCAAAAGACCGTCTAAAGAGTTTAAAGAAATGCTCACATCAGTAACACACATACTAAAACTGGGAGGTTTAGCATGGTCCCTGCACAAGGATGGCACGTGTGTGAAGCATTCCATGCTTTCAAGCAACCTAAGAGTGGTGGTATTAGTGGTAAAGAACCTGTTTGCTAACGCAGGAGACTTAAGAGACACAAGTTCAATCCCCGGATCGGGAGGATCCCCTGGGGGAGGGCATGGCAACCCACTCCAGTATTCCTGCCTGGAGAATCCCATAGACAGAGGAGCCTGGTGGGCGAAGAGTCAGACAGGACTGAGCGACTCAGCACACATGCACACACACACGGCCACCAACAGATACATGGATAAAGAAGGTATGGTGTATACACACATACAAGGGAATATTGCTGAGCTATAATAATGCCATTTGTAGCAATACAGACAGATGTGGAGGGTACTATGCTCACAGAAATAAAAATCAGACTAGAGAAAGAGAGGCACCCTACGTTATCACTTATGTGTGGAAGTTAACAAATAAAACAAATGAATGTATATATAAAAACAAGAACAAATTCACAGATACAGAGAACAAACCGGTAGTTACCAGTGAGGAGAGGGAAAAGCGGAGGGACTGGGGCAGGAGATTAAGAGATACACACTACTGTGTATAAAATAAGTAAGCCACAAGGACATATCATACAGCACAGAGAAATGCAGCCATTATTTTGCAATAACGTTAAATGAAGTATAATCCATGAAAATACTGTCACTTTATTGTACACCTATAATTAATACTGTAAATCAACTATACTTCAATTTAAAAGAAAAATTGTTAAGAGTTTAAAGCAATTACTCCTGAGAAGGGAAACTGGGGGAGAAAGGGAATCACTGCTTTTCCTAGTAGTCTTTATATTATAAAGCGATTCAACTCATTAAACTATATGTATGCTTAAACTTTTACAAGACAAAAGCTAAAACTAAACAAAACAGAAATAAAGTGTCTACTGTGATCCAGCAAGCCCCCTCAGAGCACTGATCGCGCTCTGATGTAATTACTTATCTAGTGTCCGCCTCGACTTTTTCTCCAAAACAAGACCGCAGATCTAGAAGCTCGATAAATATTTGTGGGATGAATGAATTTTTCTTTAACAAAATCTATATGCAGATACAGAAAAGAGAGCAGTATTTTATAGTAAAATCTTAACAGTACTTCTCATGTGGTGGTAAGGTTAGGTATACTTTTTTTTAATTTTTTCCTTTTCTTGGCCTGGCTGGGCAGCATGCAGGATCTTAGTTCCCCAACTGGGGATGGAACCCAGGCACCCTGCCACAGAAACACGGAGTCTTATCTACTGGACCACCAGGGAAGTTCAAGATGATATGTACTTAAATATTTTTCCTATATGTTTCAAGTGAAAGTAAAAGTTGCTCAGTCATGTCCGACTCTTTGCGAATTCTCTAGGCCAGAATACTGGAGTGGGTAGCCTTTCCCTTCTCCAGGGGATCTTCCCAACCCAGGGATCGAACCCAGGTCTCCAGCATTGCAGGCGGATTCTTTACCAGCTGATCCACAAGGGAAGCCCAATATGTTACAAATATTCTTTAATTGATATGCATTACTTTTGTAATAAAAAAAGTTATTTTAAAATCTGTTTTACAGGTGGGTGGTGGCAGCCTTGCAGCAGAGGCAGAGACGCTGATTTTTGTGAAGACCCTGAAAGGCAAGACCATCACCCCTGAGGTCAAGCCCAGTGACACCACTGAGAATGTCAAAGTCAAAATCCATGATCAGGAAGGCATCCCGTCTGACCAGCAGCATCTAGTTTTTGATGGGCTGTGCTCTGTCAGACTACAAAATCCAGAAAGAGTTCACCCTGCATTTGGTGCATCTGTGAAGCGGCATCGTTGAGCCTTCCCTCTGCCAACTCACTCAGAAATCCAACTGAGACAAGACATCGGCTGCGTTACGATCACTGATAGCCCCAGCGGTCAACTGCTGCAAGGAGTGTGGCCACACCAACAGCCTGCGCCCCAGGAAGAATGCCAAATAAGGCCCCTCTGCCGGCTTCTTTGCCCACAGGGCAGCCTCCTGCCTGTGGTCCTGGAGCCTCAGTAAACTTTCCCTTTCCTTGACTGAAGCAGTAAAAAATNCCAGAAAGAGTTCACCCTGCATTTGGTGCATCTGTGAAGCGGCATCGTTGAGCCTTCCCTCTGCCAACTCACTCAGAAATCCAACTGAGACAAGACATCGGCTGCGTTACGATCACTGATAGCCCCAGCGGTCAACTGCTGCAAGGAGTGTGGCCACACCAACAGCCTGCGCCCCAGGAAGAATGCCAAATAAGGCCCCTCTGCCGGCTTCTTTGCCCACAGGGCAGCCTCCTGCCTGTGGTCCTGGAGCCTCAGTAAACTTTCCCTTTCCTTGACTGAAGCAGTAAAAAATAATGATAACAATAAAAAAAATCCGTTTTACAGAGGATATTGGGAAACACCACGAGTTTCAAAACTGAAAATGCCTCATCAGAAAATATAATCATTTAAAAATGACTTAAACATCTAACTCATAAGAAAATCTAAGTTTTCTGACTGAACTTTAGAAAAGAAGAAAGATAAAGTGATGTAGAATAAAATGTCAAAACATTTTTGTCCATAAAAGTCAGCCTCTTGGGGACTTCCCTGGCGGTCCAGTGGTTAAGACCTCACACTTCCAATGACGGGAGCAAGGGTTCTCTTGAGTGTCCGTTGCTCAGTCGTGTCTGAGTCTTTGCAAACCCATGCACTGTAGCTGCCCAGGCTCCTCTGTCCATGGGATGCTCCAGGCAAGAACACTCGACTGGGCTGCCATTCCCTTCTCCAAGGGATATTCCCGACCCAGGGATTGAACCCAGGCTCCTGCACTGTCAGCAGATTCTTTACTGTCTGTTAATGTTATACTTAAAAGCCAAGGTGGGACTTCCCTGGTGATCCAGTGGCTAAGCCTCTGTGCTTCCAACTCAAGGGGTCCAGGTTCAATCCCCAGTCAGGGAAATAGTAAAAGATTCCACATCTTCCAATTAAGATCCAGCATGGCCTCATAAATAAATAAGTGAATGAGTATTTAAAAAAAAAGGGGGAAAATTATCATTGCTTTCTAAACTATTCATTGAGTTTGTGCTAATTCACTTAAAGAAATAATCAGAAGCAAATTAAGAACCACCTCTTTGGGTGCTTCTAACTCTGGGCTTAGCTTTGCAAATACGCTCGCTGTGCTTGGCCACTTCAGTTGTGTCCGACTCTTGCAACCCCATGGACTGGAGCCCACCAAGCTCCTCTGTCCATGGGAGGCTCCAGGCAAGAATACCAGAGTGGGTTGCCATGCCCTCCTCCAGGGGATCTTCCCAACCCAGGGACTGAACTCGTGTTTCCTGTGTCTCCTGCACTGCAGGCAGATTCTTTTACTGCTGAATATCTCACCCCAAACAGAATGAGAATGATTCTCCTTCCCTATTTCAAAAAACAAAACAACAAACAATTTTAGCACCTTCAAATTCAGGCTTAAGGGAGCTTGCCCTGAAAACTAAAGCATAAACAAACCAGGCTCATTACATCATTACATGAGAATCTCTTCTGTCTCTGCCTCAGGCCACACAAGGCTGAAACCAGCCTCATCTCCTCTAAGGTCTTGGTTTTCACAACCAGCTGGCCCTAACAAACCAATTTATTTTTTGTAAAAGTTTGTCTTCCAATCGCTACTGCTTCCGCACATCAGTGTGTGTGCCACGTGCCTCCTACAGGCATACGGGTGTGTTCTTGGAAGCTCTGGGAAAGCCCTGCATGTAACTCACGAAGCCTGGAGTTGGAAGGAGCGGTGATGAGCAGAGCTGAGCGCAGGAAAGCAGTGAGTTACCTGTGGGTTTCTTCATGCTGTTGCGGGGCCGAGCAGGCGTGGGGCGGAGCATCCTCCCAGGGTCTCTGGGACCTTCTTGACAGTTTCCCCCCCTGAAGCCAGGGCAGCACCTCCATTCTAACTGCGTTACCATCTTGTACCTGGTGACGTACCTGGGTCTGACATTCACGCGATACCTGCCAAAAAGCAAGGTGGCATCTCTTGTTACTGGTTGCTGCGGCAGACACCCCGGCCCTCCTGGCTGCACCCAAGTGAAGAGGCCCTGGGTCACTGCTCTCTGCAGTCTGACCCCGAGGGGTCACCAGTCTCCTCCAGTCCAGCCCTGCCTCCCACCTCCTTCCTCCGTCTCTTGGATGCACCTGCCCCCAGCTCCCCTCCCTTGAAAGGCTGGAGAAACAGACAACTCAGAAAACCCTGGCCCATGACTCTCACTGAGAGTACAGAGAGTATTAGTTGCTCAGTTGGGTCCGACTCTGTAGCCCTATGGACTGTAGCCCCCCTAGGCTCCTCTGTCCATGGGATTCTCCAGCAAGAATATTGGAATGGGTTGCCATGCCCTTCTCCAGGAGATCTTCCTGACCCCGGGATCGAACTAGAGTCTCCTGCATTGCAGGCAGATTCCTTACCACCTGAGCCACCAGGGAAGAAGGTGTGATTCTCACAGGATGTGGACAGTTTTCAAACACTGGGCTTTTTCTTCACTGACAAACTTCTATTTGACAATTTGCTGCTTGGTGGAGATTCTCCCAGGCCAAGTCAGGCCCATTTGGTTTGTGTTTTACACAAACATGCCTGGCACCCTCACCTCCCACCCCCCATGTATTTATCTTGGTACCTTCTTCCCTGACACCTGGCAAAGGGAGCAGTCAGCCTCTGCAGACCCACTTCGTACTATCTGTGTTGAGATCTTGGTGGCTCAGATGTTGAAGAAACCACCTGCAATGCAGAGACCCAGGTTCAATCCCTGGGTTGGGAATATCCCCTAGAGAAGAAAGTGGCAACCCACTCCCATACTCTTGCCTGGAGAATCCTCAGGACAGAGGAGCCTGGCGGGCTACAGTTCATGGGTTGCAAAGAGTCGGACACGACTGAGCGACTGACACTAACTCACGCGCACTCATGCATCTCACAGAGACCCTGGCAACACTGGAAAGTCCGTCAGATCCAGGCTGGACTGCAGCCCAGAGCAGAGAGCTGATCCAGGACCCCTGGGCGCCCGGGGGGTCAAGCCAGAGTTCACTCCGAGGGGCCCTGCTCACAGCACAGAGGCGAGCGGCCCCTCGTCCACCTTGCCTTCTCCTGCTGACAGCAACCCCAGCTTTCTTGAGTCTNGCCCGGGGGGTCAAGCCAGAGTTCACTCCGAGGGGCCCTGCTCACAGCACAGAGGCGAGCGGCCCCTCGTCCACCTTGCCTTCTCCTGCTGACAGCAACCCCAGCTTTCTTGAGTCTCGTCAGTTGCTCTTCATATCTAACCCCAGCACTAGTAGCCAGCCCCCTTTTTGGGTTGTTGCTCAAGAGGCCTCAAGCCAGCCAAAGGACTCCGCCTCAGACACCTGGCCTCACGGCAGGTGGAGTTCAAAGTCACATTCCTGAGAGAATCACAAGCGGCTGAACGTCACGAACTTCTGGCACCCCGACTGAGGGCCCGAGCATGACACTGAGAACCGCAGGAGCAGGCACTCCCCGGGCCAGGACGGGCAAGGCGGCCCTGCGGAATTCTGGGGGGCCGGCGACAGCGCTGCTGCTGCCGGGCGGGAGTGTCCCCTCACCTGGCCTTGAGGGCATGGTTCTCAACCCTGGCCACACATCACCAGGGAGCTGTGAAAGACCGCCCATGTCCGGGCCTCAGAGGCTCTGTTGTGACTGGTCTCTGATGCAGCCTGGGTGTGTGGATTTTGAGATGCTTAGGAGGGAGCCTTTTTGGGGAAAACTGATGCGAAAACCCAATAACTAAAACAGAAAAGGGCTGCTCAAGGGGTTGGGGGGCAAAGCAGAGGCAAAAGCCCCCTCCTAGGCCCTTCATTCTCATTCCCCCCACATCCTCCATCGAGATCCCACTGAAGACATCATTCCCTGATCACAGATGGGAAAACAGAGGCTCAGAGAGGTCAAGTGACTCCTCCCGATGGTCAGGAAGGGCCAGAATGCATGCTTGCTCCGTCACTTCAGTCGCGTCTGACTCTTTTGCGACCCCATGGACTGCAGCCCACCAGGCTCCTCTGTCCATAGCACTCTCCAGGCAAGAATATTGGAATGAGTTGCCATTCCCTTTTCCAGAAGATGTTCCCAACCCAGAGATCAAACCCGGGTCTCCTGCATTACATGTGGATTCTTTACCATCTAAGTCAGCAGGGAAGCCCCAGGAAGGGCCAGGACTGGCTTTAAACCCATGTTCTGCCCTGTAGCCGCCACGGCCCTCCCAGCACGTAGAAGCCACCAGTCTGCCTGGCAATTGCACTAAATTCAAAGCCACCCCACCCACTCGGAGATGTTCCAGAAGGCCCCACAAGCTGAGTGAGAAGGCAGCCTGAGCATCTAATTCGGTCCAGGTACACTCTTGCCCTCTTCCCTAACCTGGCACCCCACCTACCCAAAGCATCTACTGTGTGGCCCCAGAAACTACAGGAAAAGAAAGAAAAATCCCATTTCATTGTTTTGCTCAAGCACAGCCTAATGCTGGAAAAATGTGTGATCTCAGGAAAACCTGGTTCCTCTGAGCATTTAGGATTGAATGTGAAAATGCATTTGCTCCGGGGTTTTGTTCGTGTGCCAGGTGATGACAGCCCACAGTAAGCCCTCTGACCGCAGCTAAGCCGGGAGGAGGGGCTCTGATGCCGGTGGACGAGGGACGACCCCCACCCCACCCCACCCGACCCAAGCCGGGGGCCTTAGCCCCTCACTGCCCAAGAAAGTGCTCAGCTCTCCAACACATTTCATTCTTCTCCCTGAAGGCAGTGATGATTTCAGAGCCAGCTCGTTAAGTTAGGAAAGCTCCCTGCAGCGCCGCCTTCTCCACCCGCCCCACTCTCATTGCTGTAAGGTTTCTGGTTTCAATGGACTTCAGGTTGGCCGTGTCTCCCACCAAGTTTCCAGCCCCGGGGACAGCTGGAAGCCATCAGGGGCCACCTCCACTGTGGGAAAGCTCATGGCCACCTCCCTGCGCAGGAGGATACAATGCCCGAGGCATCTGCGGGTCCCCAGGCCTCAGTTGCGGGGAGGACGTGTCATGGGGGAGGCAGGAGATGTTTGCTCCCACAGCATTTCTAGGGTATCCCCAAGAAAGGGGGTTGCCACTCCAAGGGCAGCCGGGGGGCTCCCCAGAGGATAGGGAGGCCCCAAGTAGCATCCCCAGGCCTGCTCCCCATCACTCTGGCTTTGTGGAACAGTATTCCCACCAAGGAGCTTTTTTTAAAAAAGTTTATTATTCATTTATTTTTGGCTGCTCTGGGTCTTTGTTGCTGCACACAGGCTTTCTCGAGTAGGTGAATGGGGCGGGGGTGGGGCGCCACTCTCCCGTCGTGGTGCATGGGCTCACCTGGCCGGCAGCAAGTGAGATCTTCCTGGACCAGGGATCGAACCCGTGTCCTCTGCATTAGTAGGCAGATTCTTATGCACCGCACCACCAGGGAATTCCCCAGGGAACTTTTGAAATATGTCCAGGCCTTTATCCTCAAAATTCTGATTTCATTGGTCTGGAGCAGGGGGTCCCCACGCGTGTGTACCTTGCAGAAACTCCCTACATAATGGCTGAGTACAGCCAGAATTGAGAAGCACCCCAGACTCTGGCAGGGAGTGAATGGAGCCCCTGGACTGGTGCTAGGATGATGCTCCACAGACATTCACTGAATCAGCGAGCTGCCCTGAGCTGGGGCGGCCGAGGAGGGCCTGCAGCCAAAGGGACAGAGTCACGGCAGGCAGGGCTGGAGCCTTGGCCCCCATCCCAGCCTCGGGTCAGGACTGGAACAGCATCCTGTGCCCTGGGGAGCCCTGACCAGCTGCCTCAGGGCCCCTGGGGGCAGGGTGGGGAGTGGGCAGGCAATGAGCTGCCCCACAGCCCCACCTAACTCCCCTCCGCTCCTCTGAAGTCCTTTTGGGATTTTTTGCGGGGGAGGGTGAGACAAGAGTTCACCATTTTTACAAGTTCCCCTGGGTCAAGGCACCAGATGAGCCCAGGAGATCTCCTGTTTTCTCAGGAGATGCTAATGAGAAAACAGGTGGGAGAAAGGGACTGGAAAAGTCAACTCAAGACTCAGAGACCATGTGACGGGAAGTGTCCCTGTTAACACACAAGGGGACAAAGTGATTGTGCTTCCATTTGATGTCATCCCCAGGAAGATGCCTTCCTAGCAGGAGGTGAGACCTTCCCTCACCTGTTTCCAATTACACTTGAATGTGCTTGTCCAGAATTCATCCTTCTCTCTGCAGCCCAAAACCCCAAGAAAGCAAGAACACCTGGTAGCTCTGTTCCCCACAATGTCCCTGTTTTTCACATTGTCCTACTGTGCTGAATAAATGACTTATTAATTGCTAATCAATAACTGATTGATCAAACAGTTAGTTAATGACACTAGGCCCACCTTTGACCAGGTTTGGGAGAGTCCAATGTTCATGCGAAGAGTTGACTCATTGGAAAAGACTTTGATGCTGGGAGTGATTGAGGGCAGGAGAAGAAGGGGATGACAGAGGATGAGATGTCTAGATGGCATCACTGACTCGATGGGCGTGAGTCTGAGTGAACTCCGGGAGTTGATAATGGACAGGGAGGCCTGGCGTGCTGCGATTCATGGGGTCGCAAAGAGTTGGACACAACTGAGTGATTGAAATGAACTGAACTGAATGTCCATACAGAAAAACCCAGAGTGGATTTTCCTTGTGGTGCAGTGGATAAGAATCACCTGCCAATGTAGGGGACACAGGTTCGATCCCTGGTCAGGGAAGATCCCACATGACACAGAGCAGCTAAGCCTGTGCACCACAACTACTGAAATCCATGTGCCCTGGAGCCTCTGATCCAGAACGAGAGAAGCCACTGCAATGAGAAGCCCGTGTACCGCAACTAGAGAGTAGCCCCCTACTCACCGCAACTCAAGAAAAGCCTTTGCAGCACTGAAGACCCAGCACAGCCAAAAATAAATAAATAAAAATTAAATACCCAGAGTGATCGATCCCCAGGTCTTACCCAGAAGAAGTGGCTTCCTGAATCTTGTTGTTGTTTAGTCTCTAAGTCGAGTCTTACTTTTTGCAACCCCATGGACTATTGCCCACCAGGCTTCTCTGTCCATGAGATTCTCCAGGCAAGAATACTGGAGTGGGTTGCCATTCCCTTCTCCAGGGGATATTCCTGACCCAAGGATCAAACCCGTATCTTCTTCACTGGCAGGTGGACTCTTTACTGCTGAGCCACCAGGGAAGCCCTCCGGAGTCCTACCAGAACCTAATCAAGCCCTAGGGTCCACAGTCATGGGAACAGGGTAAGACTCAACACCATAAAGTAAGCCAGCACTGTGCTTTCCAAGAAGACAGCTGTTATCTGGGGCAGCTGTTTAAATATAAACTGATTAAAATTAAATTAAACTGAACATCTAGTTGCTCAGTCACACTATCCACATTTCACATGCTTTGCAGCCACAGTGGCCACAGTGTTAGATAAACAACGTTAACGTCTCCATCAGCACAGAAAGTTCTGCATGACAGGGCTGGCCAAGACAGTCACAAGATTGTCAAGGGAACAGCAAGGGGCTATGTCTATCTGTTCATCTGATTTCTCCTCCCGTGTCCCCAGCAGCAAGGGGAACACATGCCCTCGAAATAACCACCTGTCACTGGTACAGGACCTGTTGCTCAGCGGTTACACGAGGCATGGGTCCTTTCCCTGCATTCAGTGTCTACCTGTGTTTTATTTTACACTCCAAACAAATTGAAAGCCCAACGGCCCCTGGGGGACACTCACTTGACTGGGATTTCTCCCAAGAACAGACTTTCTAGTAAATTCCTCTTCGTCCTCCAGACACTGGCCAGCCCCAAAGAACCTGGAGCCAGCTCTTGTTGCTTCATTCCACGTGTGTGGTTCCACACAGGATCATTCAGAATGGGACAGATGATGGAGAAGAGGCACTTCCTCTCCCGAGTAGGGAGCACCCAGGTCCAGGGAAATAACCTCCTCCCCCGGAGCAGGAGACACAGGTTCAATTCCTGGGTCAGGAAAACCCCTGGAGAAGGAAATGGCAACCCACTCCAGTATTCTTGCCTGGGAAATCCCATAGACAGAGAAGCCTGGCGGGTCACAGTCCATGGGGTTGCAAAGAGTCGGACAAGACTGACCGACTAACATTTTCACTTTCTTTCACTTTCCAGGGACAAGGAAAGTCCACACGTCAACTCGAGAAGTCACCTCCCAGTTTCCGAATGCGCGCTCAGGGCCGACTTGGGTGTCTTGACACTCAGCTACTGCTCTAGGTTTTATATAGAGCAGTTCAGGCTGGCCACAGCAATTCCGTTTTTGTTTTTTTTTTTTTTAAACTGTAGTTAAAATACACATTCCCTACAGTTTACTGTCTTGGCCATTTTTAACAGCACAGTTCAGTGGCACAAGTATATTCACAATGTCATACAAACATGACCACCACCATCAACACCATCTACAGAACATTTTTATCACCCTAAACTGAAACTCTGCACCCATGTTAAACACTAACTCCCCAGCCCCCACCTCCTAGCCCCTGGCAACCATATTCTTCTTGTCTCCATAAATCTGATTGCTCTCGGTACATCATGTAAGTAGAATCACATAGTATTTGTCCTTTTGTAACTGGCTTTGTGTTACTTAGCATAATATCCTTGTAGGAGAGGAAAAACCTTTTCTGCTATGCTTTTATGGGGCTTCCCTGGTGGTTCAGATGGTAAAGAATCTGCCTGCAATGCTGCAGACTCAGGTTCAATCTATGGGTCAGGAAGATCCCCTGGAGAAGGGAATGGAAACACACTCCAGTATTCTTGCCTGGAAAATCCCACAGACAGAGGAACTTGGCGGGCTACAGTCTATGGGATTGCAGAGAGTCAGACATGACTGAGGGACTAATACTTTCTACCCTCTTATATTTGTTCCTGGGGCCTGTTAATCAAACTGACAAAAGATAGATTAACAGGAGAAAAAGACATACAAATTTTATTGATGTTAATATTTTTATGTGCCCAGGAGGCCTCATGGGAAAGAAATGAAAACTCAAAGTAGCAGTTAGACTCAGAGCCTTAGGTACCATTTTAACAAAAGGTGATCAATTGTAAGAAGGCACCAGACAGAGAAAAGAGAGTTCAGGTTTCAAGGAGCAATAAATCGTGGGGCTACGGGTAGGAAAGGAACAGGTGATGAGGGCTGTCTTAGTGAGGTTTAGGCAGACTCCTGGTGCTGTTCTCTGGAGCTGGTGATGAGGTTGCCTCCTCTCATCCCTGTACAGGTGATGCTTTGGGGCATCAATGGGGATTTCAGAAAGGTCGTCTCGGCCTTCCCTGGTGGTCCAGTGCTTGGGAGTCCACATGCCAATGCAGGGGACATGGATTCAATCCCTGGTCTGGGAGGATTCCACATGCCATGAGGCAACTCGGCCCGTGGCCACAACCACTGAACCCACACAGCCCAGAGCCTGTGCTCCGCAATAAGAGAAGCAGCCGCAACGAAGACCCAGCGCAGTCATAAAGAATTTTTTTTTTTAAAGAAAGGTCTTGTCTCTGTGGTTTCTCAACAGCTTTCAGCTCAGAATAATCAGTATGCCAAAGTGGTAGTTTTGAGGTGGTCTGTCCTGACCCCCTTCACCCAAGGCTCACCCGTGTTGTGGCATGGGTCACAATTTCCTTTTGACAGAGTAATTCACTTTTACAAAGTTGGGCCCCAGTTTTCCAACTGAGAAATGGCCAAGACAGTGGACTGATGTTCTAGGACCCGCCTGTGACAAACGGATTTTTTTTGTTTGTTTGCTGTCCTACCAATCAGTCAATAATTAGGTGAGTTTTTTATTGAATTAGCAGTTTGCTAAAAGTAAATACTATGGAGGTTGTAGAGTTTGAAGCTGGAAGGGATTTCAGAACTATGTGCAGGCAAAGGGGTTCTGCACAAGCAGAAGTACTTCCCATCCAAGTCCACTGTGTCCACGGATGATCCAAAAGTCGGCCATTTGAAACCGTGTGTACGGACAAGATGGGCTAAGGAAGCGATTCTGATCCCCATGTCCCACCTAATGCTGATTGTCCACACTGGGAAAAGCACCCTCCGCCCTGCCACATGAGAGTAAGTGAAGAAACCAGAGAGCCTTCTTCAGGTTAAAGCACATCACCCACAGATCAGGATTAACATATACACACCACTCTATCTGAAGTAGATAACGAATAAGGACCTACGGTACAACACAGCACTCTATTCAGTACTCTGCAATGGTCTATACGGGAAAAGAATCTCAAAAAGAGTGGATATATGTACATGTACAACTGATTCATTTTGCTGTACAGCAGAAACTAAAGCAACATCGTAAATCAACTATACTACAATACAAAGTTTTATCACAATTCTCATCTTTTCCTGCTACATGACACATTTCTAATTAGACCCCAAGAATGCTCAAACTACCGCACAATTACACTCATCTCACATACTAGTAAACTAACGCTCAAAATTTTCCAAGCCAGGCTTCAGCAATATGTGAACCGTGAACTTCCAGATGTTCAAGCTGGTTTNGAAGAGTTGAGTCATTGGAAAAGACTCATGCTGGGAGGGATTGGGGGCAGGAGGAGAAGGGGATGACAGAGGATGAGATGGCTGGATGGCATCACCGAGTTGATGGACATGAGTTTGAGTGAACTCTGGGAGTTGGTGATGGACAGGGAGGTCTGGTGTGCTGCGATTCGTAGGGCTGCAAAGGGTTGGACATGACTGAGCAACTGAACTGAACTGATGGAGAAATTAACAACAGGAAAGAAAAGAAATGCTAAATATTTTACTTGACTCCTTAGGTGGATCCATCTAAGTTTTAAAAGTCAAAAGGCTTGGGCAAATATATTTCTGAAATACAAAATGTACCTAATGGATCTTGAAGGCAGATTGGTGAGCCCTAATTAAAACTGCATTACAGGGCTTCCCTAGTGGTCTAGTGGTTAAGAGTTTGCCTTCCAATGCAGAGGACATGGGTTCGATCCCTGGTCTGGGAAAATTCCACATGTTTCAGAGCAACTAAGCCCATGTGTCACAACTACTGAGCCCTTGAACTTAGAGCCCATGCTACACAACAAGAGAAGCCACTGCAATGAGAAGTCCAAGCAACACAACTCAAGACTAGCCTCTGCTCTCTGCAACTAGAGAAAGCCCACATACAGCAATGAAGACCCAGCACAGCCACCAAAAAAAAAAATAATTTTAAAAATAGTAAATAAAATTACAATATAGGTTTGCACATTTGTTAAATTGCAGCTCTTAGACCAAAGCAATGTGTTGAAAATGAAAGTGTACATATCGGAGATTGTCTCTTTCACAAAACAAGGGAGATATCTGCTGTTGTTCAGTTGCTCAGTTGTCCCTGACTCTTTGCAACCCCACAGACTGCAGCATGCCAGGCTTCCCCATCCTTCACCATCTCCCAGAGCTGGCTCAAACTCATGTCCATTGAGTCAGTGATGCCATCCCACCATCTTATCCTCTGTCGTCCCCTTCTTCTCCTGCCTGCAGTCTTTCATAGCATCAGGGTCTTTTCTAATGAATTGGCTCTACGCATCAGGTGGCCAAAGTATTGGAGCATCAGANTGGCTCAAACTCATGTCCATTGAGTCAGTGATGCCATCCCACCATCTTATCCTCTGTCGTCCCCTTCTTCTCCTGCCTGCAGTCTTTCATAGCATCAGGGTCTTTTCTAATGAATTGGCTCTACGCATCAGGTGGCCAAAGTATTGGAGCATCAGATTCAGGATCAGTCCTTCCAATGAATATTCAGGACTGATTTCCTTTAGGATGGACTGGTTGGATCTCCTTGCAGTCCCAGGGACTGCAAGAGTCTTCTCTAACACCACAGTTCGAAAGCATCAATTCTTCAGTGCTCAGCCTTCTTTATGGTCGAACTCTCATATCCTACTGGAAAAACCATAGCTTTGACTATATGAACCTTTGTCAGCAAAATAATGTCTCTGCTTTTTGATACACTGTCTATGTTTGTCATAGCTTTTCTTCCAAGGAGCAAGCGTCTTTTAATTTCATGGCTGCAGTCACCATCTGCAATGATTTTGGAGCCCAAGAAAATAAAGTCTGTCACTGTTTCCCCTTCTGTTTGCCATGAAGTGATGGGACTGGATGCCATGATCTTTGTTTTCTGAATGTTGAGTTGGCCAGCTTTTTCATTCTCCTCTTTCATCTTCATCAAGAGGCTCTTTAGTTCTTCTTTGCTTTCTGCCCTAAGAGGGGTGTCATCTGCATGTGGTAAGAGGCTTCAGTTGTGTCCGATTCTTTGTGACCCCATGGACTGTAGCCCGCCAAGTTCCTCTGTCCATGGGATTCTCCAGGCAAGAATACTGGACTGGGCTGCCATTCCCTTCTTCAGCGGATCTTCCCGACTCAGGGACTGAACCCAGGTCTCTTCTATCTCCTCCATTAGCAGGTGGGTTTTTTCCATTACACCCAGGAAGCCCATCATCTGCATATCTGAGATTGCTGATATTGATAATTGCTGGAAAAACCACAATTGTAAGCTGTTTCTTTTACCTGTTTCCTCTTGAAGTAATTTCCTTGGGTACTTAGGATGGCAAGTTAGATTTCAAACCCTAAAATCCTCTTTATTTTATGCTCTGATTAGACAGCAAATAAGTAAAAGTTTTCCACAACTGATCACCCTTAACCCTGAGGACAGAACAAGTTCCTAAGACAAAGTCGACTGGAGAAATGTCCAGTGACTCAGCCATGAGGCTGTCCCGACTCAGTTGCAATTGACAGTGAAGTGTCATTTTCAGATTTACTATAAAAGCAGGGGTGCTTTCCCTCAGAGCAGACTCTCATTGCTAAAAATGACATCATCTCCAAGTGCAGGGCGCGCCCAGCAGCATGAAATACAGCTTATACGTGTGTTCCAAGGAGTCCACATTCTTAGCTTTAACTTCTTGACTTGGGGAAATATAGGACGGAACACCAGTCCACAGTTGGGTAGTGGCCAGCAAGTGTAGGGGGCCCACAAGGCCCAAGTGCAGCCCCAGCTTTCCGGAGGCTGAATAATCCAACATTAACAAAGGCTCACAACACCCTAAAGAAATTCTTTGGGGAAGGGCCAAGGCTTCAGCAGGCTGCTTTTCCCACTGCAGTCTATATGATTCCACTTCTCAAAGCCACACCCCATCCCCTGATTCCTGGAGTCAGGACCAGAGAGCGGCAGCCTCCACCCCATCCCTCCCCGTCCGCACAACCCCCAGGTTCCCACGGTGTGGACACAAGAACAGCTGCAGCCTCAGCCTTTGGCGTGATGCTTGGCCCAAGGGTGATTTTCTGTGGTTCAGAAATCCAGATCTTTCTTCTCAGAGCCGCTGAATAACTCTTTTGATTATTTCCTCTTTTTTTTTTTTTTTAAAGAAGAAGCATGATTTCCTCAAATTCTCCTGCAGAAGTCACAATAATTTCGAAAGCTTTTCCTCTATGTCCTTTGTCTTATTTGGCAATCTCCCTTCCTCAGCTCTGGTCACTCTGTGCTTTCTCTTCTCTCTCAGCTTCCACGTCTGCCAGCCGCCCTCCCCCTTGCAGCTGCCCACCAGGTGTTCTCGGTACATTCAGATCGATCGACCACGGGTTGCAAGTATTCCTGGAAGGGCTTCTCTGGTGGCTCCACGGTAAAGAATTTGCCTGCCAATGCAGGAGACATGGATTCAATCTCTGATCTGGGACGATCCCACATGCCTTGGAGCAACAACTACGGAGCCTGTGCTCTAGAGCCTGGGAGCCAAACTACTGAGTCCACATGCTGCAGCTACAGAAGCCCTAGAGTCCGTGCTCCACAACAAGAGAAGCCACTGCAATGAGAAGCCCACGCACCACAGCTGGAGAGTAGCCCGCTTGCCACAACTAGAGAAAAGCCCGCACAATAATAAAGACCCAGCACAGCCAAAAATAAATAAATAAATTTTTTTTTAAAAAAAAGAAAGCAAGCATTCATGGGAAAGAAAATTCCAGAAAGTTTCAAAAAAGCAAAACAAATGTGTCACACACCCAGCTACTACAAGTACTTACATAGCATTTATGCTGTATTATGAGTTATCCAGACACAATTAAAAGTATACAGGAGGGTGTGTGTAGGTTCTATGCAAGTATTACACCATTTTACATAAAAGACTTGAGCATCCGTGGATTTTGGTTTCAAGGGATGTCCCAGAACTAATCCCCTGTGGAGCCCAAAGGACCACTGTATTGCTTTTCCATTCAAAAGTGGAACTGGCTACGATACCCCATCTATAGTCAATGTCGGACCTTTGGATGAAGACCATGGATGGTGGTAAGCTTTTAAAGATGCCTCACCTGGAACTTGGTGGAAGTCACGTAGAAGCTCAGAAAATCCTAAGACAATAGGAATTTCTCTGCAGATATAAAAATATGTTCTTTCTTTGAGGGCAATTCATTCTCAGTTTTAAAAAATAATCTGGAAATGGAAAACATGGCTCGTGTTTCTTTTCTCCTTTATGACCACACGGTGGGGGAGAAGGACCAAGTGTTACAACCTAGTTTCATATTTCTCACATTGTCCAGGTGACGCCAGTGCTACTTTATGATTTTCAGGTCCACACTGAAGACAAATGAGGAGGTCAAGACATTCACAGTCAACTGCCTTCTGCTTAGGAGCAGCAGAACTCTGCTTTGGAAGATGGTGCCACAGCCAGCCCACCTCCAGCCTGAGGGTGTAGACAAGCAGAGGGCCAGGGGTAAGGAAAGAAGAATTTCGCTTATTTGCTTTTATAGAAAGGGGTGATGGAAGCCATGGAGGAGAAAAAGGTGAGGAGGAGTTTTACTCCAAGGAGACCTGGAGTGGCCAGTGGGCTTTAAGGTCGGAACCGTCTGCCCTGCCTGCCACCCTGCTTGTGTTGCTGCAGTCTTCGCTGAATCCTCGCACTCATGTTGACTTGCAGAACTTGATTTTTTTCTTAAGGAATTAAAAAAAAGTTAACTTATTTTTGGCTGCACTGGGTCTTAGCCCCTTTGCACAGGCTTTCTCTAGTCGCGGCGAGCAGGGGCTACTCTCCAGTTGTGGAGCATGGGCTTCTCACTGCAGTGACTCCCCTTGTTGAGGAGCACGGGCTCTGGAGCACAGGCTCAGCAGCTGTGGTGCATGGGCTCGATGGCTCTGCAGCATGTGGAAGCTTCCCGGACCAGGGATGGAACCCATCTCTTCTGCGCTGGCAGACGGATTCTTAATCACTGCGCCACCAGAGAAGTCCTTTCTTAAGGAATTTGAGGGGTGATGTTTTTCTGAGAAAACCAGCCCAGAACCCAAGTATGCAGGGGCTGTAGGACAATAGGGTGTAGCAACCTGGAGAAACGCTTTGGGGCATCACGGTTCTTGTAAATTAAGGAGGGAGGGAGACAAATATACAGACTCTGCGGTAGTGAAGAGGGGCTGCAGCTTGCTGTCCATCATTTTAAAACTCATTTAAGAAAAATAACATAAATTGCATTATTTTGTTTTGTTTAAATACAACAACTAAGATCTATGGTCTGAGTAGTAATTCTCATCCTCATGATAATCCAGGCTCTAGGCTGGCCCACCATCCAAGACATCATTGTAATTTACTTTATCGCAAATAAAATACATCAGCAGGCTATTTTCAAGGAATTTCTGTCACAAGAATAATCTTTAAAATAATTCCCTATATTTTCAGTATTTAACTTTCTCAAAACGCACTCTTATCTCTGATGACTGTATCCTCGCAATTACACCAAAGCATTCCTTAGAGCTGTGTACATGAACCCTGGGCCATCCCGGTGGCTCAGTGATAAAGAACCCACCTGCAACGCAGGACACGCAAGTTCGATTCCTAAGTTGGGAAGATTCCCTGGAGAAGGGAATACCAACCCACTCCAGTATTCTTGCCTGGAGAATTCCATGGACACAGGAGCCTGGCGGGCTACAGTCCATGAGTAAGACACGAATGAGTGACTAAACGGCAACATGAAGCCTCCCCAAATCAAAACTCCATCATCCTTCACACAGACAGGCTTACACCTTGGTAAAAAGCTTTTAAAGCTCACGCTGAGATGACCAGCTCAGGAATCTAAATGGCAACACACATTGTTACTTTGGTTGATTTAACGGGAATCTATCCTATCACAACCCTTCGTTTTAGCTGCAAACCACTGCATTTTCACTCATCTGTAACAATCATATCAAAGTCTATTCATGCCACGATTTCCATTTTAAAAACACAAGCCGTGGCCAGTTGTTCAAACTTATGGTCTCCGTGCCTGAAACATGAAAACCAAACTCAGCACATATGAGTCTTCACAATGGGAGGAAAAACAAGCTAAAAACTTTCTCTCCCTGAGAATGAAGCCTGATGCAAACCACGGGCTTTGGATGACTGTCACGTGCCAGTGCAGGTTCATCAACTGTAAGAGACGGTCTGCTCTGGGGGGGAAGCTGATATTGGCAGAAGCTGGGTATATGTGGGCGGCGGGGGAACATGAGCAGTCTCCTTACTGACCCTCAGTTTTACTGTAAACCTTAAACTGCTCCAAAAATATATAGTCTTAATAAAATAAATAAATGAAACAATTCACATGCTTTCTCCTTCATCCATTCATTCAGCAAACATCCTCTGGGTGCCCACCAGGACCAGACGATGGCTTTCCCTGAGTATCTACTATGGAACAATCATANCTGACCCTCAGTTTTACTGTAAACCTTAAACTGCTCCAAAAATATATAGTCTTAATAAAATAAATAAATGAAACAATTCACATGCTTTCTCCTTCATCCATTCATTCAGCAAACATCCTCTGGGTGCCCACCAGGACCAGACGATGGCTTTCCCTGAGTATCTACTATGGAACAATCATACTTACTGGGAGCCTACAGACGTCTATGACCCAGAGCAACAGGCTCTGTTCTAGGGCATCTCAGCAGAGACCAGTCATATCAGACAAGACATATACAATTATTTTATTGTATTTACCAAAAGGTAAAAATTTGTAGTAAGACTAACCCTGGGCTGCTTTTATAATAATAGACCCAACTGCTCACATGAAAGATTAGTTGATTCCTGATCAAAGGTGATGAATAATGAGGGACTGATCCTTCTGTGAATAAAGGCAATTCTGCCACAACCTCTAAAAGACAGTGCATAAAAAAAATTCACCTTCTCTCACAAGATCAAAGCTATGGTTTTTCCAGTAGTCTTGTACGGATGTGAGAGCTGGACCATGAAGAAGGCTGAGTGCTGAAGAATTGATACTTCTTGAACTGTGGTGTTGGAGAAGACTCTGGAGAGTCCCTTGGACTGCAAGGAGAGCAAACCAATCAATCCTAAAAGAAATCAACCCTGAATATTCATTGGAAGGACTGATACTGAAGCTCCAATACTTTGGCCACTTCATGTGAAAAGCCAACTCATTGGAAAAGACCCTGATGCTGGTAAAGATTGAAAGCAAAAGAAGTGGGTGACAAGAGGATGAGATGGTTGGATGGCATCATTGACTCAATGTACAGGAGTTTGAGCAAACTCCAGAAGATAGTGGAGGACAGGGAAGACTGGTATGCTGTAGTCCACAGGGTTGTAAAGAGTTGGCCAAAACTGAGAGACTAAACAACAACACAAGTTATGGTCCTTTTTTGTTGTTGTTAAATTAATTCATTTTTAATTGGATGATAGTTGCTTTACAATATTGTGTTGGTTTCTGCCATATATCGACATGAATCAGCCACAGGTATATGTATGTCTCCTCCCTCTTGAAACTCCCTCCCATTCCATTCCACCCCTCTGTGTAAAATTAGATAGCCAATGGAAATTTGCTGTATGACATGGGAAGCTCACATCTGGTGCTCTGGTACTTTTCTTTTTTTTTTTTTGGTACGGTCCTTTTTATCCCCACCGTCAACAATGGACTAACATGTTCAGAGACAGCTCTTCACCCAAAGCACGGAGAAGAGGCCTCCTGGCCATTCCATCTTGGTTACTGCTCACCCCTCCACAGCCAGACCCACTTCTCCCACCACACCTGCTTCAGCTCCACCAGGGAACCTGGCCTGGCTCCCAACAGAGCCCCTCCCGCTGTTCCCCACCCATCCTCTCCTTTCTCCAATCCATTTTGCACAAATTGCCAGATTAACATTTGGAAGCTCTGCTGGTGTCTTTCACCTAAAATTCTCCATGGTGCCCCTTTGCCTAAATGATAGAACCCACACGCCCAACCCTGGGTTATAGCTTGAATTCTGTCACCCCCCAAATATGTCAGAGTTTGAATCCCAGGACCTTGGAATGTGACTTTATTTGTAGGTGGGGGGCTTCCCAAGTGCCACTAGTGGTACAGAACCCTCCTGCCAATGCAGAAAACCCTACGAGATGTGGGTTTGATCCCTGGTCAGGAAGATCCCCTAGAGGAGGGCATGGCAACCTATTCCAGCATTCTTGCCTGGAGAACCCCATGGACAGAGGAGCCTGGTGGGCTACAGTCCACAGGGCCACAAAAGAGCTGGAAGGACTGAAGCCATTTACTATGCATTCAGGGGTTTACAGAGGGGATCAAGTTAACATGAGGGGGTCAGGGTGGGTGGGCCCTAATCCAGGATGACTGATGTCCTCATACACAGGGCGCATCAGGACAGACACCCAGGGATTCGATGACCATCTATACGCCAAGGGGCCAGGCCGGGAACAGACCGCCCCCTGGCCCCAGGGCTTACTCCTCCCCTCTCTCCTCCTCCCGGTCCCTGCTAACGTCCTCTCTGGGCTAGGCTGGTGTCCTCTCACGTCTGCATCTATTTTTCAGCCGGAACCTTCCTCCAAAGCCCTGCTAGAACGTCACCACCTGCAAACAAGCTCGCGGATTCCTCCCGGCTGCAAACAATTTCCTCCGCCACTGAACATCCTCCGCAGTTTGTGTTTCATTGCAGCCCTCATGCCTACCTTTCGCTTCATAAATACGTCTGTTTATGTCTCACGTCACCTATTGGCTGTGAACTTCTGGAGAGCTAGAGAGAAGTCGGGTTCCTTGCTGTGTCCCCATGGGGCCTAGACATGGGCCAGACAGAGGCCAGGCACAAAAATATTTGTTTAATGAAACCAAGGAACTAAGAGTCTTCAAATAATAAGTCTACTTAACCCTACTGAGCTTCGGGCCAGTTCGAAACGGTGTATGCTAATTAGGCAGCCTCAATCCAACATCTCCCCGGGGTGAAACGGGCCCTGTGTTTCTTTACCCCATTACATTTCATCCAGTGTTCGACATCTGTTCCGTATTTACTGTCTCAATTGGTCTTCGGGAAAATCAGAGCAGTACCCTTCCTGTCAGTATAAATGAGTTTCCACACTGTATTTTACCATGAGTCCTCAGCTTCCAAACACCAGACATAAATGGTGGTGGACACACACAAAGGAATACTACTCGACAATAAAAAGTAATCAACCAGGGATCCAGAGCGCAACACGGACATGCCTTAAAATTAACAAGCTGAATGAAAAAGCCTAATGCATGCGTACAGATCATATGACTCGTGACATAAATCTCTAGAGAATACAAACCCATCAGCAGTCCCCTGGGGAGGGAGTGTGGTGGGGATGGGGTGTGGGGGAACTGGAGGGAGGGATTACAAGGGGTGTGAGGTCACTCTTGGGGGTGATAGAGGCATTCAATATCCTAATTGTGATGTTGGTTTCACAGGTATATATACATGTTAAATCATACAACTTTAAATATGTACAGTTTATATAAATTTCACCTTGGTAGAGCTGTTTGTATGCTTTGCATATAGCATACATATATAATATATACATATATTTTATATACTATATATACTTTGTATATAATATATATTTATGAACTTGAGTATTTTTAAATCTCATCAGCATTTTGAAGTAAATTGCCAGTCTTGACTATCCAATTACAAATCTCAGTTAAGAAAAAGCCAAAATCAGCATTAAGTCTTTTTCAGTTTAAAAATGAGGATTTAACTAAAGTTTTGTTTTTTTTAATGCATCAGATTACTTTTCAAACACACAACCAATTGCTTTATTTCTACTGGGAACTCAGCACTAATATCTATTTTTGTACTTTTGAAAGCTGTTGTCGTTCAGTTGCTAAGTCATGTCTCTTTTCGAACCCCATGGACTGCAGCACGCCAGGCACCTCTGTCCTCTACCATCTCCCAGAGTTTGCTCAAATTCATGTCCATTGAGTCAATGATGCTATCTAAATATCTCATTCTCTGCTGCCCTCTTCTCCTTTAACCCTCAATCTTTCCCAGCATCAAGGTCTTTTCCAGTGAGTCAGCTCTTTGCATCAGGTGGCATGGACCAATGATTAAAGAAAACAAAATTTTTCAAAACAGAATTTTCTTTTTTATCTTCAAATTGCCATTTTGTGTAAAATAACACAAAATGTCAAAGACGCAAATGAGCGTTTAAAAAATATGACAAAGAGTGACTCCTAGTTGGGACTGTTCTTTCCCAGCATGGACTCTGCCAAGGAGGGCTCAGCGGCGCCTTGCAATTTGGTTCCAGACACGAGCCGTGAATGGTGTTTCTGCCTTCCCTCCCTCCTGCTCCGCCAGTGAGCAAGGAATCTGTGTTTCATCTCACTAGTTGTTTTTTTTTTGCCATGATGCAACCAAACGACTCCTAGATACCTTGAGAGTGGCCAGAAGATGATGCAATGTGTGGGGATGGGAACGGGCACATGGTTTATCACAGTGGAGCCAGGCCCTGACCCTGGGCTGTGATCCTGGAACACTGCTGCTCCAGCAGATGACAGCTGGGGCATCTCCGGGGTGGGCCACCTGGTATATATGTCAGGCTTGAGCACCATCAGGACAGCAGCTTCTGGAATGTTCAATACATCCAGAGGGGCTTGTGATGCCTCCCTCGCTGCCCAAGGCCCTCATTCCCCTCACTCCCCTGCCACACGGCCCCGCCCCCCCGAGTGTCTGAGCTCTTAGGGCTGAAACTGCCTAGAGCCAGGGAACCATGTTACTGGTGAAACGATCCCTCGCGAAGGGCTGGATTGTGAAACTGGCCCCAACCCCTGGGTTCTGTTGCAATCACCACCACAGCTTTCGGGCTCCACTTTCAAGATATGTGGAAAAGCTTCAGCTAGCAGAAAACAAGTGGCATTTTCACCACCACAGTTTAGGGAGAAAAAAATCTAGGTCCTTATATCATGATCCTTTAACAGCATCTGTGCTAGACAGACGCAGGCGAACAGCTGGAAGCAGGAGGGATTCTCTGGCNGCACTCGCACTCTCTCTCATGGTACAGGGAGAGGCCTGTCCACAAAGGCCAGGTCTCCTGGCAGCCCTGCCACTACCATGTCATGTGACCACAGGAAAGTCAGGGACTTCTTGCCTCAAGTCTTCACTGATGAAAATGGGGACAACAGTATTCATTTTGAAGGACCATCGCAGGCATTAAACTAATGTACGGACTAAACGGCCCTTACACGGCGCCTGACGCACGCAAGGTTCTTTACAGCGTCAGGAAAGCGCTTACGCACCACGCCCGTGTGTCAGACAAAACCCTCTCCACTTCCAGTTTCACATGAACGACGCCCAAATTCACAATCTGGAACCAAAGTCTCTGTATATGCAAACGGAGCATCGGCTAAACCTTCTGGAAGCCCACGCGTGCCAAGTCCCCAGAGCCTGCGGCTCAGAAGTTCTCCTACTGCAGGACTTACTTCCCACCGAACCCTTGTCTCCCTCTGATTTCCCTCAGTCTCAGGGCAAATTCAGTCTCTCTCTTCGGCTTTTTCACTTCTGTCCTAAAACCTGCTAAGTCTTCCAAGTAGCTCTTCATCTGCTTTAAAGTGTGAAAGTGTTCAGTCACTTAGTCATGTCTGACTCTTTATGAGGACTCCATGGACTGTAGCCCACCAGGCTCCTCTGTCCACGGGGATTCTCCAGGCAAGAAGAAGCATGGGTAGCCGTGCCCTCCTCCAGGGGATCTTCCAAACCCAGGGATTGAACCTTGGTCTCCCGCATTGCAAGCGGATTCTTTACTGTCTGAGCCACCAGGCTGCACTTGCTTGGCTACTACCAATTCCCTTTCCCCACAAAAACCCTTGAAACACTTTAGACTCTAGGGTAAAGGGGTTTCCTCAGGACCACGCCCTGCATCTCACACAAGTTACAAGGCCTAGCCCCCGGCCTGGAACTGTCTCCTGCGCAGAAGGCCTATCCCCCTCCTCTTGCTGCCCCAGAGCCCTGGCCTTTCTGGACCTCTCCACCTCCTGGGCTTCTCCTCCCCAGCTCTCTAAGATGGCACTTCCTCCTCCAAAGTCTTGACTTTTCTCTCTCTCCTCCTCCCTCCATTCTCTCTGCCGCCCCTAACAACTCAGCTCTGCTCTGACTCTGTCAAGTCCACACCACAGGCTCCTACCTGCTTCTCCCACGATGCTCGACAGTCACCAGTGGCTAAACCGCACTCCTCACTCAAGCCTGTCATGGGCCTCCAGGCCCGCCTGTCCCATGCCACCCAGAAAGCCCCCTCTCCATAACTCCAGGCTGAGTTTCCCAAGAACCTTCACTTCCACGGGTCTCAGGTCCTAAGGATCAACTCATGAAGAATTGACAACACCTGTGCATTGCGAGCAGCAACTCAGGCTCCTGGGCTTATCAGAAACACCTGCAAAATCCTGTGTTCCAACGCCCTGTGCAACCAGAGACACAGGCATTAGAACACTGTGCCCCTCTGACGGGCTACCCAACTCAGTGTGACAGCCAGCAGTTCAATGTCAAACCGATGCTCTGTGTACAGCAGTGGGGAGTCTAAGTTTTTTTGTTTTGATGGAGGTGGTGGGTTTTTTTGCTTTTAATAGGACTTATCCTTTCCATGGTTTGATCCCTGGGTGGGGAAGATTCCCTGGAGGAGGGCATGGTGACCCACTCCAGTATTCTTGCCTGGAGAATGCCATGGACAGAGGAGTNGGGGAGTCTAAGTTTTTTTGTTTTGATGGAGGTGGTGGGTTTTTTTGCTTTTAATAGGACTTATCCTTTCCATGGTTTGATCCCTGGGTGGGGAAGATTCCCTGGAGGAGGGCATGGTGACCCACTCCAGTATTCTTGCCTGGAGAATGCCATGGACAGAGGAGTCTGGAGGGCTACATACAGCCCATGGGGTGGCACAGAGTTGGACACGACTGAAGTGACCTAGCATACATGCATCCCTTCCTTATTTCAGTGCTCGCCACAGCCCACCTGGGATGATCCCAACTACAGCCTGAAGCCCCCTCCCCACCCCCCACCCCCATTGCCTTCTGGAATAAGGTTTCCTGCGCACAAGTTCCAGTCTGTCCCTTTGCTCTGCCAGAGACAGATCCACCTACTGGCTACTCTTTGCTGTAAAGACAACTGTGCTCTAAGACAAACAACTTATTCTTAGGAGAAAACAATTAATTTCAACCATCCCATGCGTCGGCTATAGCCATTTATTCACATCAGCTCACCCTCTGATATCTGACTTACACAAAAACACAGAGACTAGCCAGATGTCAACTGAACGAGGCTGATGTATGTAACAAAATCTGTGCTCTGCTGCTTCGCTTCCTCCTTGTTGTTTTTTAAGACAGTGAAATCTTTATGAGCAAAAAGATTCATCCTTCCCCTCCTCTTTAAGGACCATTCTCTCCTGACAACCACTTAGCGGAATCTCCCAAATCTAACTTGAAAAAACAACAACCGCACACTTTCAAGTGGGTTGTTACTGGGGACTTTGGTTTAGAGATACACAACACCTGGAAGAGGTCAGTTTTATGGGGACATTTGGACAAAACGCCTGATTTAGAACACTGGCTAGAACAAACTTCTCAGCTAATCCTACTCATAAGAGTTCTTAGCAGTATACATTTTGGAATCTTCTCCGTGCCCCAGAACACACAATATGGATCTAATTAGGTCCAGCTGCCTTATGTTAGTAATAAAATTGAAAGAAAAAGAGAGGGAGAGAGAATGGGGGTGGGGGGCTTTGTTCATCCCCTCCTCTGCCTTGCGATTGACCGCAAGACAGGCGCGTCCCGGACGCTCACTCCAGACTCGAATACCCGGGAGAGCCTGGTACCCCGCTCAGCGCTCAGACTTTTCAGCGGCTGAGTTTTCATCCGCTGGAAGAGATTTTCTGAGCCGCTGGAGCCCAGAGATCCGACCCCACCCCTGCCCCAACCCGGGCCCGGCGCGCCCCGCCCGCACCTCCGCTCCACGACTTACGTGAGCGCAGACGGACAGGGCTTCTGGTTCCAGCCACAGTTGTACTGAGCTTGGATAAAAGTTTCGCTTCCCTCGAGCACCGAGCAGCTCACGTTCTTGTTCACGATGTAGGCGCACCAGTTCCTGGGGTGAAGGAGAGTCGGGGAGAGGGCACGGCATAAACCCGGAGAACAATGAGGCGGGGGAGAGAGGGAACGAGCCTTCAGGGCGACCGACCGAGCGAGGGTCAGGGAGCCCGTGGTCCCCACGGAGGCGGGAGGGGAACCAGCCGACATGTGGAGGGCGCGCGGGTGCACCTTTGGAAAGCAGGCACCTTAATCCGACAAAAGACGAGAAGAGCCCTCCTCCCCACGTTCCAGGGGCCCCAGTCATTCCCGGGGAGTTTCCTGATCGCCCTGCCCTGCGGGGCTCTCCCTGCGCCTCACGGTCCGGGACGCGGCACCGCTGGGGGCGCGGAGGAGGTCGCCCGGGATGCCCAGATCCGGCCGTGGAGCGCGCTCCACTGCGGAGGAGGCGCCGCCCCGGCAGCCCGAGGGAGGACCCCGGCTGCGGCTCCTCGCCTTTGCTGGGCAGCATGGGGTCCTGCGGGAGACCGGGGAGGGGCGGATGGGAGCCCACGGCTCTCGGCCGTCCTGGGGGCGAGGAGAGGCCACGCACTTACTTGTTCCTGGCGCTGGGCCGTGCGGGGTGCCCAGGCTGCGGGCTGGCGTGGCAGAGCCCCGCGCCGCCCAGGGCCAGCAGTGCCAGCGCCCAGCGCCAGGGCGCGCGGGGCCGGGGCCGGGGCCATGTCGGCGGCCACATTCTGCGCGCGGCGGGCGCGCTCCGCCGGCCGGATCCGAAGCGTGGGTCGGACTAGAGCCGGGAGGCTGCGGGCGGCCGGGGCGCGGCCGGAGAAGGCAGTAGGCTCGGGCGCTGCGCGGCGCCCTTACCCGCGCTGCGCGGCCGCCCCCTCCGGCTTCTCGCTCCCACTTCTCCTTTCCACCCCGTGCGCCCGCGCTTCTCCTCGGTCCCTCAATGACGCACAGGTCCCCCCGGGTGCCGCCCTCTTTATTTCACTTCCCTCTCCGGAACGTGACTCTCCCTCCGCCGCGTCTGTCTCCCGTCTTCTTGCTTCCCGGCAGGGGGTTTGGGGTGAAAGGTCTATAGGGTTTGGGAGAAGGGTCTCTGTTACAGAATTTCCAATTACTCATTCCTTTGGTCTCTTCCCAGAAGCCGGGCGACTCCGCCTCCCACCTTCCAGCGGGCGCGGCCGGCCCCTCTGGAAGGGCCGCCGTCGGCGAGTCCGGCGGGATTCACGTCGTGCCCGGTGCCGGCTTCCCAGGGCTAACGAGGGACATCTTTATCAGTCCTTCGTTCGACTCGACTCGGATTTCCTCCTCTGGCAAGACGCGGCTATTCCTCCGCACTTGAACTTCGGCGAGTTTAGGGGGAATGAATGCGGGTCCTCTTTTTCTTACGCATCCATTAAACAGTTTCCAAGTCAACGTGCCAGGCAGCCAGGGATGAGGAAAGACAGCCCCACCACTGCCAAGCAGCTTCTTGAAGCACAGTATCAGACTCTGATGTACTCCACTAATTTCCAAGAGGTAGTCCCACAGCCTCTGCTTCTGAGGTCCCATTCTGAACTTCTAAAAATTATTATTAAAGACATTTACTCCACAATAATCACATTTTCTTCAAAACAGTTCAGACACTGCTAGACATTTTCTTTCACGTGCTTGCATATTTTCTGCCTTTTATTTTGCAGTTTCCTGCTTTTTTTAATAAAAGATTTTAAATATTTAAATAATGAACATTTCCATAGGTCTTAAATATTTCTTTACATATACAATTTCAGTTCAGTTGCTCAGTTGTGTCCGACTCTTTGCGACCCCATGAATCGCAGCACGCCAGGCCTCCCTGTCCATCACCAACTCCTGGAATTTACCCAAACTCATGTCCGTTGAGTCGGTAATGCCATCCAGCCATCTCATCCTAGGTCGTCCCCTTCTCCTCCTGCCCCCAATCCCTCCCAGCATCAGAGTCTTTTCCAATGAGTCAACTCTTCTCATGAGGTGACCGAAGTATTGGAGTTTCAGCTTCAGCATCAGTCTTTCCAATGAACATCCAGGACATATACAATTTAGTCGCTGTATAATATTCCATTTTATTTCTATTTTTGAGTTACACCAGTGGCTACCAGGGCTTCCCAGGTGACTCGATTGGTAAACAATCCTCCTGCAATGCAGGAGAGGCAGGCAGATCCCCACATTGATCCCCGGATCAGGAAGGTCTCCTGGAGGCGGGCATGGCAATCTACTCCAGTACTCTTGCCTGGAAAATCTCAAGGACAGAGGAGCCTGGCAGGCTACAGTCCACGGGGTCAAAAAAGAATTGGACATGACTGAGTAACTCAGCATGCACGCTTGCATGCGATCTCTACAAATTTCCTTTGGAAGGAAGCAACTTCGCAGAAGAATTGGCCATGAACTGTGATGGGACTCCTAAAACTTTGTTCCTTACGGTAACTAAGTGAAGCCAGTGGGTCCATTTTATTTCTTATATGCTTTGATGGTATTATTGGGCCTTTTGATTTGCAAATAGGAGAAAGAAAACTCCCTAAGTAGAAACTTTACAAGAGCCAAGCAGAAAAATATACCGTGTAAGGACATAGTCTGTCCATGAACTCTGTAAATGGAATATCATGCAAATAATGAACTGTTATCATCCAAGGCTTCAAAAGAGCCACCCTGAGGGGAAAATAACAGAAAGGGATGAAAGGCTGCCTTGCGTAACTCAATCTCTAATTTCTGTGGGGCTTCTCTCTTTCCCATCCTCACACCATTTTTGTCCATAAAATGTCACAGGGACGAAGCACCACACAAAAATAAAAGAGAGGGACAGAAGAGGGGGAAAGTGGAGGAAACACAGAATTTGTATATGTCTACATCTGACAGCTATCAAACCACAACTTCTCTTCAATACCCGTAATTCTTAAGCTTGGCAATGAGACACACTGATCATCACATCCAACTGTTTCATTGAATCAAAGTTATGCCAGGAAGCTGTCTTCTAGCACAAAAGTTGGAGGCCCAACTTCTCATTGAGGTGACCACTATACTATATTTAATCAGTTACAAATGGCACTTATCAGTAAATAAATGTTATTCTGAGCATCTGTTACATTGCAAGGCCCCATGCAAAAGTCATGAGGAGTCACAGGTAAGCCAAGATAGATGTGGGCTCTGTGTTAGCAGAATGTCCAGCCCTTCCTGTGCAATGAAAGATGTGATGTTTCTGATATGCATCAGATAAGTGAGACAATATGTGTCCCACGTGTCTTCCTAGAGACATCCTTACAGGCACCCCAGTGTGGGGGTGCTCTGGGAAGAAAGAAGCCTTGAGGCCAAGATCCTAAAAGATCCTTTTCCCTTTCTGTCTCCAGTCAGTGGAAGGGACCCTTCAGACTCAGGAAATAGAGAGAGCTTTCCAGAAGAAGCAAGGCAGAGGAGGCTTCTTGGGGATGGAAAGCTGAAGCAGCTCAAGAAACAGTTCTGGGACTTCTCTGCTGGTCCAGTGGTTAAGAATGTGCCTTGCAATGCAGGGGACATTGGTTCAATCCCTGGTCAGGGAACTAAGATCCCACATGATGAGGAGCAACTAAGCCGGTGGACTGTGACTAGAGAACTTGTGTCCGCAAAGAAATATCCCACGTGATGCATTTAGTCGGTGCTGCAACTAAGATCCAATGAAGCCAAATAAATAAATATTTTTTTAAAAGAATAGAAAATAGTCTAGGGGCTTCCCTGGTGGTCCAGTAGCTAAGACTCCACACTCCCGGGGGGCCCTGGTTTGATCTCTGGTTAGGGGACTAGATCCAGCACGCTGTAACTAAGAGCACACATGCAACAAAAACTGAAGATCTCCTGTGCCTCAGCTAAGAACGTGCACAGAGAAAGAAAGAGAGAGAGAGAGAAAAGAAAGAAAGAAAGGGTCTAAGTGAGCAGATCACTTGGTCCCAGCCATGAGCAGTAAAGTAGACATGATTAGCAGAATGCTGCAAGTGTGAATTCTTTCTAAGCCGCCAACTTCCTCAAATAAGCACTGGAAAACTGTCAGTTTCCTATCACAAGCTGAAGTAATTTCTTCTGCTTTTAAAACAAGTGATTTATATTCTTGATTGTGTCAGCGACTTACTGAACCAAACTTGAGTCTGCTCACCCAAGGAGCGGCAAAGCCAATCTACTGATACTGGGTTGTGGTGAAGAAAAGTGTTAGTTGTTCAGTCATATCCAACTATTTTGCAACCCCATGGACTGTAGCCCACCAGGCTCCTCTGTCCATGAAATTCTCCAGGCAAGAGTACTGGAATGGATTGCCGTTTCCTTTCTCCAGGGGATCTTCCTGAGCCAGGGATCAAACCTGGGTCTCCTGCACTGCAGGCAGATTCTTTACCATCTGAGCCACAAAAGTATACTGCATTTAGTGCAGAGTCAAGCAATGAGAACAGGCAGCTCATGCTCAAAAGACCCGAACTCCTCTTTGGCTCTCAGGCAAGGGTTTTAAAAGCAACATTTGGGATGAGAGTTATAGGATGTGTGCTCAGTTCGTGGACTTTCTTCTGGTTGGTTGGTGGTGACATAACAGGGTGATGCATCAGGAATGTCAATCTTCTGGTTCCAACCAGACTGGGGTCTACGTGCTTATGGTCAGCATCCTCCACCTGGGTGTGTGTATGAGGGTCTTAGTTTCTACAAAACAACTCAAAGATGCCTTGTGTATATCCCTTGAGGAGGAACTTTGGACTCAGTTTTATCACTCAACCATTGTCTAAGCTATCACTACTTTTCTTGCTTGACGGCTTTGCCTTTGTTTCTGCATTCCCTCACTTCTCTAATTAGTAACTGCTCGAGTCTTGCTCTTGGACCTCCGGCAAGGCCTACGAGACTGAAGCCTTTTTCTATACAAAGAAGAAACGGGGAACACAGAGGGGCTTTTGTACCTGGGGAGGCATCACAGGATCCTGCTAGGTTTCAAGCCCCACTTTTCTTGATATGCCTCAATCCTGGGGGAAACAGGGGTTGGACCAGAAAGGGAATGAGGTTGCGGATAGAGAGGATAATCATAAACTTAGCAGGGGAGCTTGGTTTTAGAAGGACTCAGTCTCATTAACTAAAGCAAAAATGCAAAGTAGAGCTATGTCATAAAACCCATCCTTTCACTACTGCTCATGGTAAAAGAAGAGCTCACCAGGCTGTGGACTTGGGAGCATCCCTAGTACACCCAGATTCCCCCTGCAGCTGCCTGGAGGAGGATAGTAGGCAATCAGTATTGAGGCAGCAGGAGGGTTCATGGCCCCCAGTCCACCATCAGTCATCCAGGCACAAAACAATTGATCAAGATGAATTGATTGCCATCTAGGATGTGGTTAAGAGTCATACGACTTAGCCTGGGTGTCCCAGCCTACTCGTTCCTCANCTCCCCCTGCAGCTGCCTGGAGGAGGATAGTAGGCAATCAGTATTGAGGCAGCAGGAGGGTTCATGGCCCCCAGCCCACCATCAGTCATCCAGGCACAAAACAATTGATCAAGATGAATTGATTGCCATCTAGGATGTGGTTAAGAGTCATAGGACTTAGCCTGGGTGTCCCAGCCTACTCGTTCCTCATCTTTGTTTACTAGAACTCAAATTTCTCCCCTGATTTCTCGCTGTTTATTTTCAGTGTCTTAATTTCTTTGTGCTATTTACTAATGATGAAAAAAGAAAGTCCCTGAAGATTAGATATCTTGAATAAACTTTGATTGCAAAGCATTTCTGACATCACACACCAAAGAAAATGTCTTGCACATTCTTAAGTTAGTGATAAAATGCCCTTCATCTTTTTCTGTTTGCTTGTTTTTTTAAAAATGCATTTTGGTAGAGAATGAGAGACCGAAATGTTTCCGAGAAAAATTAACTGGCTGCACCACCTAACTTGATCTCTGTTTTGGAATAGCAAAGTTTAGTTGATACAGTTTTGTGAACTCCATTCGACAGAAAGAAGAAGAGGGCAGCAAAGGATGAGGTGGTTAGATAGCATCACTGCCTCAGTGGACATGAATTTGAGCAGACTCCAGGAGATAGTGGAGGACAGGGCAGCCTGGTGTGCTGCTGTCCATGGGGTTTGCAAAGAGCTGGAGACAACTTAGTGACTGAACAACCACCACCATCATTTGACAAGGCACCATCTCAATGAAGTCAGTGAGTCCCCAGACTTCAAAATTTACAAACAAGAGCTACTTCCTATCTTGTCAAAGATTTTGCTCAGGACTTCTCTGGTGGTCCAATGGCTAAGACTCCAAGTTTCCAATGCAGGGAGCCTGGGTTCAATTCCCAGCCTGAGAACTAGATCTCATGTGCCATGTCTAAAGATCCTGAATGCTGCAACGAGCCAAATAAATATACATACTAAAAAAATAAAGGTTTGCTCAAACGGACTAAAACAGAAGAAAGAACAATTGCTGTCTTTACTTTTTTCTAACTATATATTTGCAAATATCCCATTAGATATACAGAGCTAAATATTCAAAACCTCTGTCTTCAGAACCCAAGACTGATATTATTTATCGATTGATTCAAAAGCACTGTGAAAGATTATGGCCATTATTTTAATCATCTGCTTTGAGAGATGCCAAGAGCATACCCCACTTTATTGGTCAGGGTTGTGTGCCTTAATACACGTTAAGCTATCCCCTGAGAACTTCAAAACTGTGAAAAGTTGAAATCCTGCCTGAAGCCACACATGGGAGAATGTTTAGGAGTTCATGCAATGGACTTAGCACAGTGTTCAAAATTGGGTACCCTCACCTCCTGAGCAGAGTGATGAGGACAAATCNAAATAAATTTGGTGAAGAGCCAACTTCATAAATATAGACTCTGTGAATAATGAAGACTGTATTTCAACTTAAGTCTGGGAACAGTAAGGAAATACTACATTGGGGAATGGGAAAGGAAAGTTCTTGGAATTTTGTGGTCATCAAAAAATTTGTTGAGGACTTCTCTGGAGGTCCAGTGGATACGAATTCGCCTGCCAATGCAGGGGACATGGGTTCAATCCCTGGTCTGGGAAGATTCTACATGCCTCAGGGCAATGAAGCCTGTGCACCACAATTACTGAGCCTGTACTCTAGAACCTGGGAGCCTCAACGAAAGAAGCCACCGCAGTGAGAAGCCCTCATACAGCAACTATAGAGTAGCCTCTGCTTGCAGCCACTAGAGAAAGCCCACACGCAACAATGAAGACCCAGCACAATCAAAAACAAATAAAGAATTTAAAACATTTGTTTCATCAGTAAGCATATTGGGGAAGCTCTGCATATGGAACCCTGCCAGGCAACATGTGAGCCAGAGAAAAAGAAATGTAGTTCTTTATCATCTTAACTGGCTGGAAAGCAAAACATACATGTATGAAATGAGTTCACACGTACAAAGTTATGTTCAGTAAATAGAATATAGCATGGTAAAGACACCATATACTAGGTGATGATGAAGAAATAGGGCTTGGGACAGTCAGAAAAGTTCGGTATTAATTTGGAAAGACCATGGAGAAGTATGGGTTTGAGTTGTTTTATTTTTCGTTTTACTTTAATCACCTATATCGAAATGAATGTGATTTGTAAGAGAGGAAGGAGCAATTAATGTGGCCTTGCATGTGACATGTGTTTAATCAAAAAAGGCAAGGGCCAGCTGGCAGAGTAGCCGGGCCTAAGTATGTGGCCTTAGAAGTAGCCAGGAGGTTGCAGGAACACAGATGGATCTAGGGATGATCATACTATGTAAGTCAGACAAAGAAAGACAAATATGACATCACATTCCACATCCTTATATGTGGAATCTAAAAAAATAATACAAGTGAACTTACAAAACAGATGTAGAAAACAAACTTACGGTTACCAAAGCGGAAAGGAGGTGCGGGAGGGATAAATTGGGAGTTTGGGATTAACAGACATACTACTCCATATATACAATAAATACACAAGAAGGACCTACTGTAAGCACAAGGAATTATAGTCAACATCTTGTAGTAACCTATCATGGAAATGAATCTGAAAAAATATATTTAATTTATATATATGTATAACTGAATCACTTTGCTGCGTACCCAAAACATCGTAAATCAACGATATTTCAGTTTTTAAAATTAAACTTAAAAAAAAAGTAGCCAGGAGTTAGATGAGGTAGGGAGGCTGGTTGGGATTGAGAGGTAATGAACATGAGGAAAGAGTGTCACTGTTAAAAAGTGTATTATAAGCCTGTGCGAAAACAAAACAAAAAACAGAGAAAAACCCTCTAGCTCTTTTCCCCCCTCATGTAAAAGAGAAGTGGGATGACCAGATGTCCTGATTTGCCCAAGTCAGTCCCAGGTTACTCCTGCTGTGGATCAGTTAACACTGTTAGTTATTTTTAGTGTCTCCTTTCATCTTCAAAAGTGCCCGGGTCTGGACAATAAATTATATGGTCACTCTAAGGATCCAAAATGAACTGAAAACCACAACTCTGTTTAGCATAAACAAAGTGTTTATAAAAACTAAAGAAAACACTAATAAATATCAATGCAAATAACAAAATCAGAAAATAGGAACAAAGTGAACCGCTCTAAGTCCTAACTTTACTCAGGGCAAGTTTCTGTTATTGCCTCACGCATTTTGGTAACTTTTTGAAGTTGATATTATAATTGAGAAGGCGAACTAGGCTCTGGAGACTTGGTTTGTTTAGTTGGTTGCTGATGAAGCTGGATATCTGCATGAACTTTCCTTGGCTCTATCTTCTCAGACGTAATCACTTTAGAACTCATCCCTGAGAGCAAGAAGAAAAACAGTGCCGTGGCGACATTCTGCTTTCAGCGCTCCGGCCACAGCTCCTTTAAATGGAGCGGACTAGGAGGGCCCTTCTCAAGAGCAGCTCACAATCTGAACCCACTGACATCTCTGAACACGTACTGGTTACACAGACTAAAACAACGTAAATAAGCTGTGAGCAGATAGAAGTTGCTAATGTCTTATGACTAATGGAAAATACAAGGTGAGACCAGAGTTTCACGTTCAGAGAATGTTGAGGGGCCGAGGAGGAAACTGTCTTCGTTCTCTGCAATATCCTCACATGTTTTCCTCCAGCTTTTCAAAAATATAAAAACAAAATAGTTCATTCCCTGAGTATTCTGAGGTTATGCTTTCTAAAGTGCTGTCTGGGGGCTAAGTGTGGTGCCAGGTTTCCTGGGAGAAATAGGAAGTGTTAGTCTGTCAGTTGTGTCTGCCTCTTCGCAACACCATGGACTGTAGCTTGCCAGGCTCCTCTGCCCGTGGAGTTCTCCAGCTGAGAATACTGGAGTTAGGTAGCCATTCCCTTCTCCAGGGGATCTTCCCAACCCAGGGATCAAACCTGTGTCTTCTGCATTAAAGGCGGATTCTTTACCATGTGAGCCACCAGGGCATAATCCCAGAAATAGGAAGGACACTAAAGAAAAGGCACCAGGACTCAGTTCCAATGGGTTTCAACCCTAAAAGAATCTTCACTTTCTCACTGGGGATTCCAACTTCACAAAGGTTTTAAAACATAATCTTTGTCAATTGCGGTTTTCTAATGCACATTTTTTCAAAGCATAGCGTTAAAAAAAAATGCATAAAATGTGATCAGCTCACTGAATTTTTCACAAAATGCAGGCAGTTACATAACCAGCACCCACAACACAAAGCAAAACATGACCAGCCCCACTCAGGGCCCCTCACAGCCCTTGCAATCATTAACCCTTCCTTCCCAAAAGACAGCAATTCTGACCTCCAACACCATCACTTAAACATTTGTTGAAGAAAAACTATTATTTTGTTGGTAGTAACTAGCACAGTGCCTGGCACAGAATACTTGGTGGATAACATTGGTTGAATGAATGAAAGAAAGCAGACAGGTGTCTAACTTTTATAAGACAGTGGATCAGATTAACATACATAATATATTGGGGCAAGGGGCATTAAACTTGAGTGAGAACTGGAATCATCTGAGGACGCTAACTTAGAGTCAAGTTGAAAACTCAAACTTTGAACAGAAGCGTACGCTTTGGTTTAACCGTTTAACAAATATAAACAGTGTGAACACATCCTATCCCCTCTAAGTTTTCCTTGGTCCTTAACCAACTCTGCTTATATCACATCCACTGTAACTGGGAAGACTAGCCTCTAGAGATCTTGTTTCTCTTTCTCACTTGTAAATGGACCCACATAGCCAAGAAATGACTACTTTCAACCCTTCTCCGCCCCACTCCAAGGCCCCGTCTGTCAGAAAACAAAATAAGAGTCACCCTCTCCCTCGGCCAAAGCATGTGCTCTCTGGCCGGAGTGCCTCCCGCCCTCATGAATGAGGTAATGAGGGGCCAAACAAGGTTTCAGAGGCATTGATATGTCGCCTCAGAATTACAGTTCTTTTTCACTGTACTGTTAAAAAACTGGAACGAAGAACCTAGCCCTGCCAAAGCACAGCTTCGTCAGAGGCATCTGTCAACTGTAGAGATAACAAATAAAAGGAAAATCCATTTCAAGCTTTGAACTGCTGTTCCTAAATAATTCCCAGAAAAACACAAATAAATTATGTCTTTAGAAGGACAGATCCACAATGAAAAACCTCCCAAAGGTGGGGTTTTAAGTATTTCTTTAAAATAGTTCCAACAGTGAAAGGGAACAAGTCTGGAAATGGAAACTATTTTGTTTAGAGGATGATTCAGTCCAATTTGCGACCCCCTCCAGATATGTCATGCTTTATCATAGATGAAACTTCAAAGGCTGAAGTGTAGAGATAAAGGCCAGACTGGAGAAACACACAAATCCACCAGAGCCATTTTGTCCACATTAAAACTAGTCTTCAAAAACAGGAGCATGAAATCCAGAAACAAATCTCATTTGCCTAAGGAGGGAAAGCAGGTCTTTTTACCTTTTTTTGCTAGTTACTTTGGAGGCCCTCAAGCAAATATCTCTGCATAACCTGTTCTCTGTGTGGAATTTTCTCTATGCCTGGAGAACTTCAGCTTCACCTACAAGACCCTGACAGTCCTCGTTCATTCTCTGAAGCTTTCCAGGAGCCGGACTCTCTCACATGTTGCAACGTATAACTGATAAGGAACCGATAGAGGAACTGATTTAACAGATCAACAAGTCAGCAAGAAAGAGACAAACAATCCAATAGAAAAATGGGCAATCTGCCCTTCACAAAAGAGGAAACTCAAAAGGTCAATAAAAAAACATGTTCGGCCTCGTTAATAATCATGGACATACAGAGCAATATATCTAAGTAATTAATATCTAATGCAAATTGATACCGCTACCACTATGCATTACCAGACTGACAAAAATCTAAGTCTGACAACACCAAGTGCTATTGTGAACACAGAGAAACCCTAACTCACTGCTGGTGGGGGTGTAAACTGGTAAAACTGCTTTGGAAAACGGTTCTGCACTATTTTTTTTTTTATAGTTGCACAGTCAAATACCCTAAAACCCATCAACCACACCCCTAGATGCGTAAAGATGGATGATAAACTTGGGGCTGCCAAGGGGAGAGCCTCATCATTCTCTTCATTTCAATAAGCCCAGACTCAGCAGTAAGCCCAATGCCATAGTCATGGTTCTATCTCTGTGCACAATGACTGTTCTTCTCAGTGAATTAAAAGGGTTTCACAGGGTTGTGATTAGAAATAAAGTAACATGTTTAGCACAGTTTCTAGGAATTTGTTTCGTCTAGGTTATCCAACATTTTCGGCATACAATTGTTCATAGTACTCTCTTATAATCCTTTATATTTCTCTAAAATCATTTGTAAAGTCCTCATTTTCATTTCAGGTTTTAGTAATTTGTATCTTTCTCCCATAGTCCACTGAGCTAAAGACTGTCAATTTTGTTGATCTTATCAAATAACCAATTTTTATATCAATCATTTTCTTTTTTAATATTCTATTTTACTTATCTCTATTATTTATAATTTCCTTCCACTAGCTTTGGGTTTAGTTTGTTCTTTTTTAGATCCTTAGGCTGTAAAGGAAGAGTTGATTTCAGTCTTTCTTATGTATTAATATAAGCATTTACAGCTACAAATTTGTCTCAGTTGTGCTTTCATTGTGTTTTATGTGTTTTGGTGTATTATATTTCATTTTCATTAATCTCTAAGTATTTTTTAATTTCCTTTGTGTTTTCCTTAATTCATTTTTTAAAAATGTGTTTTTAAATTTCCACAAATTCATGAATTTTTCGTCTTCTATTGGATTGGCCAAAATGTTTGTTTAGAAAGATGTTAGAAAAACCCAAATTTTTTGGCTAAACCCAATATTTCTCATTTATTTAAAAAGTTGAAATATAATTCATGTTCTATACAACTGACCCATTTAACATTAACAATGTAATAGTTTCAGTACATTTACAAATATGTGCAACCATTACCACAGTCATTTTGGGAACCTTTTTGTCATCTCATGTGGAAATCTTATATTTTTTAGCTGTCACCTCTGGTATTAATTTCCTAGGGTTGCCATTCAGTTTAGTTGCTCACTCCTGTCCGACTCTTTGTGACCCCATGAATCGCAGCATGCCAGGCCTCCCTGTCCATCACCAATTCCCAGAGTTCACTCAGACTCATGCCCCTCGAGTCAGTGATGCCGTCCAGCCATCTCATCCTCTGTCGTCCCCTTCTCCTCCTGCCCCCAATCCCTCCCAGCATCAGAGTCTTTTCCAAGGAGTCAACTCTTTGCATGAGGTGGCCAAAGTACTGAAGTTTCAGCTTCAGCATCATTCCTTCCAAAGAAATTCCAGAAGGGAATGGCAAACCACTTCAGTATTCTTATTCAGTATTCTTGCCTTGAGAACCCCATGAACAGTATGAACAGTATGAAAAGGGTTGCCATTATAAAGTACCAAAAACTAGATGGCTTGAAACAACATAACTGCCTCAGTTTTGGAGGTTACAAGTATGAAATCAAGGTTCTGGCAGTGCCATGCTTTAAGAATCCTTTTGTTTTAGTCTATTTAGGCTGCTGAAAGAGAATACCATAGATTGGCTGACTCATAACTAAAGAAATTTCTTTCTCACTATCTGGAAGCTGGGCAGTCCGAGATTAGGGTATGGGTACATTTGGCACCTGATGGGAACCTGCTTCTTGGTGGCCGTCTTTCTGCTGTGTCCTCATGTGGTGGAGGGAGAAGGGGATATCTCTGATGTCTCTTTTATAAATAAGGGCATAATCCCATTCACCTGGGCTCAACCCTCATAACCAAAGATCTCACCTCCAAACTCCCTCACATTTGTGAACAGCTTTCAGTGAGTTTATGGACACGAACATTCAGTGTCTACCCCTCCCTTCCTCTTCTGGTTTCTGGCTGCTCAGCGTGTGGCTGCGTATTCTTCACAAGGCCGTCGTGTCCCTGGGTGTCTTCACTGTCTTCTGTTAGTGTCTGTGTCCACAGTTTTCCTTTTCCTAAGAACATCAGTTCCATGGGGGTTAGAACCCACCTTAATGATCTCATTTTCACTAGATTACTTTGTTTCTTTCAAACAAGACCAAATTCTGAGGTACTAGGGTTTGAACTTCAGGATCTTCTAGGAGCACACAATTCAGTCCATACGGATAATTCTGTACCTTTTGTCTATCAGATGAATCGAACTCCTTCACACCTCCCACCACTCTAAGCAATCATTTACCTTCCTATTGCTATAGATTTTCCTATTCTAAAGTTTCATAGGAGTGGAATCACAATGGTATGTGGTCTTTTGTGACTTACTTTTTTCACTTGGTGTTTTTGTGGTTCATCCATATTGTAACATGTATTGGTGCTTTCTTCATATTTTTTCCTGGTATATATTAAAATTTTCATTCATTCTTTGATGGATACCTTTTAGTTATATGAGTCATGCTGTTATAACATTCACGTACAAGTTTCTGTATTTCATTGCTCTTGGGTATATACCCAGGAATGGAATTACTGGGTCGAAAGGTAATACTATGATTAATCATTTGAGAAACTGCCTCATCAACACTGTTCTCCAAGGTGATTGGATCACTTTACATTCTTACCAGCAACGCATAAGACTTCTAATTTCTACATCTTCTTGACCAAATTGCTGTTATATGACTTTTTGATTAGCCATCCTAGTGGACGTGAAGTAGTGTCTCAAGTGGCTTTGTTTCCCTCTGTGATGAATGATAAAACATCTTTCATGTGCTTGTTATGGATCTGTGTATTTTTTTTGGAGAAATATCTCTTCATATCCTTTGTCTATTTTTAAATTGAATTTGTATTTTGATTATTCAGTTACATGGGTTCTTCATATATTCTAGATATGTCCCTTATCAGGTACATGATTTGTAAATATTTTCCACCATTCTGCTGGTTGCCATTTCATGTTGAGAGTATGCTTTGAGCAAAATTATCTAATCTTGATGAAATCTGATTATCCCCTTTTGTTGCTCTAGATTTTGGTGTCGTATCTAAGAATTCTTTATCAAATCCAAAGCCATGAAGATTTACCCCTATGTTTTCTTCTAGGAGTTAAATTTTTTCGTTTTTCTATTTAAGTTTTTGATCTTTTTTAAGGTAATTTTTGTACACGGTGTGAGGTGGGATTGTTTCATTTTTGCTTACTGTCCAGTTGATTCAGCACTGTTTGTCAAATAGACGACTGTTTTCCCTTTGGTTGATTCTTGACATCTTTTATGAAAATCAATTGACCATAGAAGCAGAAGTTTATTTCTGAACTCTGTCTGCATAACTATTGCTTTTTATAATAAATTGTGAATAAAGTGAAAAATGTGTCCACATACTTTGTTAGGTGCACTTTCTCTTAGCCTCTACTCATTTTTCATTCTTTTTTCTCTGTTCGAACTGCCTAGTCTCTTTATTATTCTATCTCCAAGTCCACTAATTCTCTCTTCTGCCAGATAAATGTTGTCACTCTAGTGAATTGCTTATTTCAGTTATTGTTCAAGTCCAGAGTTTCTAGTTTAAAAATTTTTTCTTATTGATATCCTCAATTTGACAAAGACATTGTCACTGTACCTTCAATTGCTTAATCAAGCTTTCTTTAGTTCCATGAACATATTGACAATGGGTACTTCAAAAATATTTTTGTTACACCTAACAATTAGTAGTTCTCATAGGCAGTTTCTGCTGCTCTGTTTCGTGTGGGATTCATACTTTTCAATTGCTTTGCATCTCATAATATTTTTGTTGGAAAGGGCACATTTTAGATAACGTATTACAACTTTGGGTACTGGTTCAACTCCCTCTGGGGCTTATTTCCTAATTTAGTAACTGGTTATGCTCCTCTGTCCATGGGCTTCTCCAGGCAAGAATATTGTAGTAGTTAGCCATTTCCTTCTCCAGGGGATCATCCCAACCCAGGAATTGAACCTGGGTCTCCTGCATTGCAGGCAGATTCTTTACTGTCTGAGCCACCAGGGAAGCCCTACTTTTTTTTTTTTTTTTTCCCCCCCCAGATTATTTTAGTGAAATCTACCTCCCCATCCATCCTCCAGTGTTAAATTGGACCTTCCTCTTTAGGGAGGCACAGCTCCAGGTATGCCCCAAGTCACTTTGGGATAACAGAGGTGTTGCTGGGACTCTCTTCTCTTTCCTTGACCCTACAATCAGATGTTAAAGGTGTTAGATCCATGAATAGCTGGTTCATTGCTCTATTATTTATATGAGTGTCCTAGAGCAAAACTTTTTAATCAGATTACAGCTTTTTTCTTGAGGGGGATGAAGTTTCTGAGGTTGTTCTTGTGTAGTCAGCGTCGTGTCTGACTCTGTGACCCCATGGACTGCAGCATGCCAGGCTTCCCTGTCCTTCATTTTGATATTTGTTCCCAGTGTTTGACATTTAAAGACCCAAGGGGAGCTTCTTCCAGGTGTCTTACTCCTGAAAGCTAGCCAGCCTATATACTTTATCTTCATTAGATCCATGGACCTCTTCCCTATTTCCTATACAACCTCCATTGTTTGTTGAGAATGCTCTTAAATTTCTCTCTGTTGTAAACAAAGCCAGTTCCTTTCTGAAGTAATTAGGAACTATTTCTTTTACATGTTTATCTCCTCCCCCCACTTCCTCCCAAACAAGATCTCAGAGCCAGGATTCTGAAGCTGGGGATGATGGCAAATTTCTGAGTAACACTGTACTCTAGGGCTAAACATGGTTGGGGGGAAAGACTACCTGAAGTCCTCTTGGTTTACTTCTTCTGGGCTGGAACCACCACCTCATGGGGCAGAAGGGCTACCAAGGCTACATTATTCTCAGCATACCACATCCAGGGCAGAGCCTCCATCCTACAAGTGGGGCCTGGGAGGAAGGAGACAGACCTCACCACTTGACCACACTGACCTGGGACTTAAGTTTCCAGCAAAAGGCAGTTGTGGGCACAGTAAGAAAGCACTGAAGTCTTGCTCCTCCTGGTTGGGAGGTAGAGGCACAGGGGCGTGAGATTCCTGGCTGCAGCAGTCTGGACTGCGGCCTCCGCCTTGCTGAGCTGGGAGGTGGAACCATCAGGTTTGTTTTAAAATACCAGATACTGAACTTTCCTGCAGAATTTTCTTATATTTTCTTGAATATAAGAAAATGAAGATGTTTCTTCATTTACTAATTCTGTCCTCTAGTCATTCTTAGAAGTTTTAGGTAAGTTTTAAAAAAATATTGCTGTGCTGGGTCTTCCTTGCTGCACGAGTGCTTTCTCTAGTTGCAGTGCCTGGGCTTTTCATTGCGGTGGCTTCTCTTGTGGCACACGGGCTCTAGGGCACTGTGGGTCAGTAGTTGGGACTCACAGGCACTAGAGTATAGTCTCAGTAGTTGTGGCACACAGGCTTAGTTGCTCAATGGCATGTGGTATCTTCCCGGACCAGGGATTGAACTCAACATCCCTGACAGGTGGATTCTTAACCCTTAGACCAACCAGGCAAGTCCTAGAGATTTTAAATGGTTACTTTTAATACTTCTTACCAGTTACTGGGGAGCAGGGTCAGCAGAGCTCCTCAGGCCATCTTAGCAAAAGTTGTACCCCGCATATTTAGTTCTTTTAATATTGTCAGAGGATTCATTTTTCATTTTTGGTGGCATCATGCAGCATTAGTTCTAGGATTAGGGGTTGAGCCTATGTGCACCCCTCCACCCCATCCCTAAAGCGGAAGTACAGAGTCCTAACCAATGGATTCTGGGGGACTCCCCAACATTTAATTCTTAAAGCATACGTTTAATTAGGATTGCTGAAAAATTCAGTATTTCCTTAAAAGCCCAAGGTCTTAGAGATCTGTGCCCAACTTAAATCTGATTTTACCTTCCCTTGGACTCGAGTCAGTTTGAGTTTCTTCCAAAGAAATGCTGCCTTTTATGTCTCATTGTCTTCGCTCGTAGCACTTACTTTTCCTTCCCCAAACTGCAGCACACATAAATCCTACAAAGCCATCAAGGTCCAGTTCCAGTGTCGCCTGCTCCCCCATCTCCCTACAATTCACACAGACCTCTCATTACATGTAGTGATCGTCTGCATAATTGCCTAACAAAGGGAAGAAAATGACAGCCATTGGAAATCTACCAAATGCCAAACAACATTCACCATTCAGTTGTTTCATTTGATTATGAAACCCTACAAAATAGGTATATTGTTTTTCAGTTGCTAAGTCATGTCAGACTCTTTGTAACCCCATGGACTGCAGCACACCAGACTTTCCTGTCCCTCTCACCTCTTGGAGTTCACCCAAGTTCATGTCCATTGAATCGGTGATGCCATCTAACCATCTCATCCTCTGCCGCCCTCTTCTCCTTTTCCCTTTAAACTTTCCTGGCAATCAGGGTCTTTTCCAATGAGTTAGCCATTTGCATCAAGTAGCCAAAATATTCCAGCTTCAGATTCAGCATCAGTCCTTCCAATGAATATTCAAGATTGGCTTCTTTTTAGGACTGAGTGGCTTGATCTCCTGTGCTGTCCAAGGGACTAAGTCTTTTCCAGCACCACAGTTCAAAAGCATCAATTTTTCAGTGCTCAACCTTTTTTTATGGTCCAACTCTTGACATCCATACATGAGTACTGGAAAGACCGTAACTTTGACTAGACAGAACTTTGTCAGCAAAGTGATGTCTTTACTTTTTAATAAACTGTCTAGGTTTGTCATGGCCTTCCAAGAAGCATGCTTCTTTTAATTTCATGGCTGCAGTCACCATCCGCAGTGATTTGGAGCCCAAGAAGAGAAAATCTGTCACTGCTTCCATTTTTTACCTATTTGTCATGAAGTGATGAGACCAGATGCCATGATCTTAGTTTTCTGAAATATTGAGTTTTAAGCCAGATTTTTCTATCCTCATTTTAAAGACGAGAAAAGCTGAGATACAGATAGGTTAAATAATTTGTCCTAGTCTTGAAGCTGGTGAGTTCTAAAGCCTAGATTAGCATAGGCCAAGGACTTTTTAATTTTACATTTTGAAACATCCCAATAATCCTATTTATAAATGTCTTATGAAATTGGTATTTCATTCTAAACAATTGTTGCTCTTCAGTTGTTAAGTCATGTCCGATTCTTTGTGACTCCATGTATTGTAGCATGCCAGGCTCCTTTGTCCTTCACATCTATAGTCTACTATAAAAACACCAGGCAATCAAACACATGAACATTTAACACAAATGTAGCCAGAGCTTATTATTATTGAACACATGAAAAAAAATGATTCTGTCAGCAGTTCTTCCTTTTCTTCTTGGCTGTACTGTGTAGCTTGCAGAATCTTGGTTCCCTACCATGGATGGATTTCAGTGAAAGCCCGGAATTCTAACTACTAGGCCATAAGGGAACTCCCAGCAACTCTTCATAGAAGAAATTCACTCTGCAAAACTATTGAAGAAGAGAAATGTGCAATATGATTAACAAATCAAGGCATATTTCTAGTCTATGAAAACATGGAAGTGTATTTTTTCACTAAATTTGGCATTTATTTATCAGTATATCACAGAACTAGTGAAATCATAAGAAACGCAAAGTATAAGATTCCTCTTTTAAGTATTATCCTGTCATCTCTAGCCCAACATAACAAATGGTCTTGTATAGTATAAAAGTGAACTCCTATTGTTTAATTATTCCTAATAAAAAATTCAAATATTCATCAGTGGATATCAAACAAATAGGTCAAGCGACACAATTCTTTATTCCTACTAAGATGAAATCAGACAAATGAGACATTATGTTCCATTTCAGCCAAGAATTTTAAAAGTTAAGAATAACTGACGAGAGACACAAGTGAAAAAGATATAAACAAATTCTACCAATAAGATTTAATACGGTACTATACAAAGATTTAAATATTTTATACCTCATGCTATTTGTTACTGGAGTATAAAGAATCAGAGCACTAGGAATTTATATTATCAGACATTACTTTACTTTGAAATTAGGCTTCCTAACGTAAAACAATATAACCAATGTCTCTCTATTGCTTGTCCCTGGGAATAGTGATTCTTTAACACGAATTTGATTTCTCTCCAAGAGAGAATTAATTCTAACTAGTAAAGTATTTTCAGATACTCAAGTTATTGACAAATTCATAAGTGAAATAACTGCCTGCACCAGTCAGATGTGGAGAAACTTCACATTATATTTAAGATAATTAATTTTTAGGCCAAGAGTCCTCCCATAAATTTTAATGCTGCTACTTATCTCTAAATCTAAACATATGCCTGCTAAAATGTAACAATCTCTTTTGAAGTGTTCAAAAGACATGCAAAATAATATTATCTTAAATTAACATCTATAAAAGTAAATTTATAAATATAATTACATAACTATGAAATGATTCCATGAAAATGTTTAGCAGACATTGGATGTAGAAAAATGATACAAATTAAAATGTTTTTACTAAAAGTATCTGAAAGTTACAGACTAAAAATATTAATTCTATCCATTTCATAATAACTGTAAGTAACCAAGTCATAACCTCAAAAAGTTAAAAACACTTAGAAGATGAAACTTATCTTTTTGATACTAATATTTAATAACTAATAAGTAGTTAGTTTTACTTAAAAGGAATCCACTCTTTCTTTTAACTAAGTCTCATTACTACCATTTTGCTTCTTTCTTTAACAAAACAGTTAAACGCCTTCCAATTATAAAGCGAGGTTAAACATAATAATTTACACTATGATAATTTTCATGGAACTTTAAATTTTGAAAAAGGAAAACACACCTATTCAACAGGAAGAAACAATCTTCTTTATTAACCTCACTGTATATTCAGAAAGGATTAAAAAACACACACATTTGCTGGGCCACAAAACTGTACCAAAAGTATTTCCTTACAAAATAACTTCACAAACCAAAAGTCCTGGACTGACACAAAGACATATATCAACATACATTAGCATGAATTAACACACAATTCAAATGTTTTTGCAGCAAATTTCTAGCAGACCTTTATTCCCTTAATGAGGGAGTGTACAACTTCTTTAACTCTTTAAAAATAGTAATAAAAAATTACAAAATAACATAAATGTAGAATTAAGGCTGAGACTATATAATCTAGTATTAATAAAGTCAAACGATGTTTATAAAACTGATGCTGCTGCGTATTATATATATATACATATATACACAAGATAAATCTTTAGAAATTTAAAATGCTACTTGCTGTCAAAAGTTAATCCACCAATTTAATATTTTTCCATGTATCTTAAGATGTGAATTCCGAGATACCTGTGCTTTTCCAATTTTATTCTGAATTACAAGTTTCCTCTCATATTTACAATTAAATACCTAACCTCTAGAACTTTCCTTAGACAGGACAAAAACAGTTTTGTTAAATAAATTCACACAAAAGTAATAAAAAGGTCTGCTCTCAAGAAATAGTTCTAGCATATTCGTGATAAACATACTGGAAAACAGTACATACATTTGTCTTCAGGATTAATAAATGCTATGTGCCAGCTGTGCAGTCACTGCTGTAACTGCATTTTTCCTCTGACACATTTGCAAGATAATGACAACCAAACGGCCTGACAACTGGAATAATTGCAGTAAGCCTACACTGTCCAGTGAGATTGACAAAACTGAATGGTTGCTTCCAGTTCTGTTTGGCTAAACATGGAAATGCAAGTCTAGATTCTTGTATCATTCCCAGAAATATTCATCATGAGTCACCCTCTTGGTCTTCTGAAACAGAGCTGCAGAAGGCAGGGCATTCTTAGGGAGACTAATGGCCTTCTCTCTGTCATCTCTCACACATCAGTTTTGGTTATAATCCTGATCAAAGTAGAAAAAAACACAGTTAAGTTTTATATACCAAAGTTCTCCTTCCCTGCAACTCCCTCATCAGACCTCCCCTGTAACTCCTTCATCAGACCTGGGTGGTTAAATACACAGTGGAACTATGTTCTAGTAATTATAGTAATTCTTGTTATAAACAGACTTAATTAAATCCTTATATGTAAGCATCTCTTTCACATGCATGCAACAAACAAAAGCCTGACAGAAGAGCAGAAGTTAACAAATACAGAGGAAGAGATAAATTCCGTGGAGCACAGTTCTCTGGAGTGGTGTATCCTAGATCCAAATTTTGCAGATTATTGGTTATTTTGCCCTTTTCTAAAATGAAATTACCATTTAAAAATTTTAGCAAGAATTATAATGCTTATTAGAGAAAGGTCACAAAGATAAAGCAAAAACATTCAAAAATACCCATAACTCTATTTACATACAGGGGATGAACATCTCAGTATATATTTACGCAGATGTTTTCTTACTCAGATATATTTTCTTTTTCTTCTTGGGGGGGTACTGTGCTGGGGTCTTCGTTGCTTTGAGTAGCCTTTTCTCTAGTTGTGGCAAGTGGGGGCTACTTTCTAGTTGTGGTACAAGGGCTTCTCATTAAAGTGGCTTCTCTCGCTGCTGAGCACAGGTTCTAAGGCACACAGGCTTCAGTAGTTGGGGCACATGGGCTCAGTAGTTGGGGCTCATGGGCTCAGTTGGGGCACAGGCTCAATAATTGTGGCACACAGCCTTAGTGGGATCTTTCCAGACCAGGGACTGAACCTGTGTCTCCTGCACTGGGCAGGCGGATTCTTTACCACTGAACCACCAAGGAAGCCCTATACTTTCTTTTTAAACAATAGTTCCCTGAACTGCCATCTCCATATAAAAGACACACAATTTTGGTAAAGAGCTAATTTGTAATCTTTATGAGTAGAAAATCGATTAGAAAACCGAAGTCTCTACTGAAGAAAATGAGTCTACTGTGTAATATATACTGCTAAGTATATTCTGTTGATTCTAAAATTCACATTTTCCCACATTTAACATTTCTGAAATCCACCTTATAATGTCATGAGTTAACCTGCAGTGTTTTCTTTCAGTTCCTCATGGAATAATGATGTTTCTAATAATCAATGACATCTTACAGTTGATGAAATATGATATATAATCCCTATAAAAGCCAACAATATATAAATAGGTAATACACAAACACTAATAATAACATATAAACACATACATTGTTGCTATTTCCTACTGCTGAATTTGTTTTCCATTGTATGGATGAAATCAGTATTTCAATATTAAAGATACTTTCATTTCAAATGCAGTAACATTTTTGATATAGGGTGAATTATGGAGACCAGGTAGAGACTGGGGATGAGGAAATTGCTAATTAAACAGTGATTTAAACTTTAAATAGAAATTTAAAGTGATTAATATTTCCCAAAGATAAGCAGGATGTAAACAGAAAGCCACAGGCTAGAATACAGCAAATTTGCAACTTACATCTTCTCACCTGCCACCACAAAGCTTGATGACAACAGCTTTTTAATGTTTGCTTTTTGTGTATGCAAAAAAGCTGTACTGACAATATGGGTCTCTCTCTGAAAACATTTACACTCTTCACCCTTTTCTTGTTATTCCACAAATTTGCTATGAATTTTCTTGGTGTTATCTTCTGTCAGTCATTGTACTCAGCCTTCAACAGGCCCTTTCATCCCTGGGAATTCTCTTTCACATGTTGTTTCTTCTCTATTTTCTTCTTTCTAGGATTCCTGATAGTCTGAATTGGTTCTCTACATCTCCCCCTTTCTCTTCACATATTTCCCCCTATTTTTCTGGGAAGTTTCCTTTACGTTAGTCCTTTAAATTTTTCCCCCCTTTGAAGGCTTTAATTTCAGCAATGGAATCTGTAATCCTGTCCTGGCTGTATCTTTCTCCTAATACCCTCTTGGTTTCATGAATGTAACTCCTTCCACAATCTAATCAGAAATTACACAGTTTTAAAAGAGTTGGTTGAGTTTAAAAGGGTTGGTTTTGTTATTTATCTTGGATTTCCCCTCACATGTTGTTGACTCCTCTCATATGCATAATGACTCTCAGCTGTACAATTACATTTAAAAGGAACTGCTGGTCTGGATTTAGTCTACTGTTAATAAAAATACAACTGTTTTCCCATTAAGGCTGGTCTCTGAGTAGGAATTCTAAGGGAGGAGGGAGCAGGGGAGTGGACAAGAAGGCTCTGCCTTAAGGGTGTGGCTGGAGAGCCAACTAGCAGGTTGCTAGTGTGTAGATGATGCTGGCAACAGACAAGCCTCTAGGGCGCCACCAACTACTTCAGAAGCCATGATACCAACTTTTAATTAATTAACATTGTTATCTAACTTCCTGGTGAGTGTTAATACCTAGAAACAAGACAACAGAGCTCTNTAAAATGTAACAATCTCTTTTGAAGTGTTCAAAAGACATGCAAAATAATATTATCTTAAATTAACATCTATAAAAGTAAATTTATAAATATAATTACATAACTATGAAATGATTCCATGAAAATGTTTAGCAGACATTGGATGTAGAAAAATGATACAAATTAAAATGTTTTTACTAAAAGTATCTGAAAGTTACAGACTAAAAATATTAATTCTATCCATTTCATAATAACTGTAAGTAACCAAGTCATAACCTCAAAAAGTTAAAAACACTTAGAAGATGAAACTTATCTTTTTGATACTAATATTTAATAACTAATAAGTAGTTAGTTTTACTTAAAAGGAATCCACTCTTTCTTTTAACTAAGTCTCATTACTACCATTTTGCTTCTTTCTTTAACAAAACAGTTAAACGCCTTCCAATTATAAAGCGAGGTTAAACATAATAATTTACACTATGATAATTTTCATGGAACTTTAAATTTTGAAAAAGGAAAACACACCTATTCAACAGGAAGAAACAATCTTCTTTATTAACCTCACTGTATATTCAGAAAGGATTAAAAAACACACACATTTGCTGGGCCACAAAACTGTACCAAAAGTATTTCCTTACAAAATAACTTCACAAACCAAAAGTCCTGGACTGACACAAAGACATATATCAACATACATTAGCATGAATTAACACACAATTCAAATGTTTTTGCAGCAAATTTCTAGCAGACCTTTATTCCCTTAATGAGGGAGTGTACAACTTCTTTAACTCTTTAAAAATAGTAATAAAAAATTACAAAATAACATAAATGTAGAATTAAGGCTGAGACTATATAATCTAGTATTAATAAAGTCAAACGATGTTTATAAAACTGATGCTGCTGCGTATTATATATATATACATATATACACAAGATAAATCTTTAGAAATTTAAAATGCTACTTGCTGTCAAAAGTTAATCCACCAATTTAATATTTTTCCATGTATCTTAAGATGTGAATTCCGAGATACCTGTGCTTTTCCAATTTTATTCTGAATTACAAGTTTCCTCTCATATTTACAATTAAATACCTAACCTCTAGAACTTTCCTTAGACAGGACAAAAACAGTTTTGTTAAATAAATTCACACAAAAGTAATAAAAAGGTCTGCTCTCAAGAAATAGTTCTAGCATATTCGTGATAAACATACTGGAAAACAGTACATACATTTGTCTTCAGGATTAATAAATGCTATGTGCCAGCTGTGCAGTCACTGCTGTAACTGCATTTTTCCTCTGACACATTTGCAAGATAATGACAACCAAACGGCCTGACAACTGGAATAATTGCAGTAAGCCTACACTGTCCAGTGAGACTGACAAAACTGAATGGTTGCTTCCAGTTCTGTTTGGCTAAACATGGAAATGCAAGTCTAGATTCTTGTATCATTCCCAGAAATATTCATCATGAGTCACCCTCTTGGTCTTCTGAAACAGAGCTGCAGAAGGCAGGGCATTCTTAGGGAGACTAATGGCCTTCTCTCTGTCATCTCTCACACATCAGTTTTGGTTATAATCCTGATCAAAGTAGAAAAAAACACAGTTAAGTTTTATATACCAAAGTTCTCCTTCCCTGCAACTCCCTCATCAGACCTCCCCTGTAACTCCTTCATCAGACCTGGGTGGTTAAATACACAGTGGAACTATGTTCTAGTAATTATAGTAATTCTTGTTATAAACAGACTTAATTAAATCCTTATATGTAAGCATCTCTTTCACATGCATGCAACAAACAAAAGCCTGACAGAAGAGCAGAAGTTAACAAATACAGAGGAAGAGATAAATTCCGTGGAGCACAGTTCTCTGGAGTGGTGTATCCTAGATCCAAATTTTGCAGATTATTGGTTATTTTGCCCTTTTCTAAAATGAAATTACCATTTAAAAATTTTAGCAAGAATTATAATGCTTATTAGAGAAAGGTCACAAAGATAAAGCAAAAACATTCAAAAATACCCATAACTCTATTTACATACAGGGGATGAACATCTCAGTATATATTTACGCAGATGTTTTCTTACTCAGATATATTTTCTTTTTCTTCTTGGGGGGGTACTGTGCTGGGGTCTTCGTTGCTTTGAGTAGCCTTTTCTCTAGTTGTGGCAAGTGGGGGCTACTTTCTAGTTGTGGTACAAGGGCTTCTCATTAAAGTGGCTTCTCTCGCTGCTGAGCACAGGTTCTAAGGCACACAGGCTTCAGTAGTTGGGGCACATGGGCTCAGTAGTTGGGGCTCATGGGCTCAGTTGGGGCACAGGCTCAATAATTGTGGCACACAGCCTTAGTGGGATCTTTCCAGACCAGGGACTGAACCTGTGTCTCCTGCACTGGGCAGGCGGATTCTTTACCACTGAACCACCAAGGAAGCCCTATACTTTCTTTTTAAACAATAGTTCCCTGAACTGCCATCTCCATATAAAAGACACACAATTTTGGTAAAGAGCTAATTTGTAATCTTTATGAGTAGAAAATCGATTAGAAAACCGAAGTCTCTACTGAAGAAAATGAGTCTACTGTGTAATATATACTGCTAAGTATATTCTGTTGATTCTAAAATTCACATTTTCCCACATTTAACATTTCTGAAATCCACCTTATAATGTCATGAGTTAATCTGCAGTGTTTTCTTTCAGTTCCTCATGGAATAATGATGTTTCTAATAATCAATGACATCTTACAGTTGATGAAATATGATATATAATCCCTATAAAAGCCAACAATATATAAATAGGTAATACACAAACACTAATAATAACATATAAACACATACATTGTTGCTATTTCCTACTGCTGAATTTGTTTTCCATTGTATGGATGAAATCAGTATTTCAATATTAAAGATACTTTCATTTCAAATGCAGTAACATTTTTGATATAGGGTGAATTATGGAGACCAGGTAGAGACTGGGGATGAGGAAATTGCTAATTAAACAGTGATTTAAACTTTAAATAGAAATTTAAAGTGATTAATATTTCCCAAAGATAAGCAGGATGTAAACAGAAAGCCACAGGCTAGAATACAGCAAATTTGCAACTTACATCTTCTCACCTGCCACCACAAAGCTTGATGACAACAGCTTTTTAATGTTTGCTTTTTGTGTATGCAAAAAAGCTGTACTGACAATATGGGTCTCTCTCTGAAAACATTTACACTCTTCACCCTTTTCTTGTTATTCCACAAATTTGCTATGAATTTTCTTGGTGTTATCTTCTGTCAGTCATTGTACTCAGCCTTCAACAGGCCCTTTCATCCCTGGGAATTCTCTTTCACATGTTGTTTCTTCTCTATTTTCTTCTTTCTAGGATTCCTGATAGTCTGAATTGGTTCTCTACATCTCCCCCTTTCTCTTCACATATTTCCCCCTATTTTTCTGGGAAGTTTCCTTTACGTTAGTCCTTTAAATTTTTCCCCCCTTTGAAGGCTTTAATTTTAGCAATGGAATCTGTAATCCTGTCCTGGCTGTATCTTTCTCCTAATACCCTCTTGGTTTCATGAATGTAACTCCTTCCACAATCTAATCAGAAATTACACAGTTTTAAAAGAGTTGGTTGAGTTTAAAAGGGTTGGTTTTGTTATTTATCTTGGATTTCCCCTCACATGTTGTTGACTCCTCTCATATGCATAATGACTCTCAGCTGTACAATTACATTTAAAAGGAACTGCTGGTCTGGATTTAGTCTACTGTTAATAAAAATACAACTGTTTTCCCATTAAGGCTGGTCTCTGAGTAGGAATTCTAAGGGAGGAGGGAGCAGGGGAGTGGACAAGAAGGCTCTGCCTTAAGGGTGTGGCTGGAGAGCCAACTAGCAGGTTGCTAGTGTGTAGATGATGCTGGCAACAGACAAGCCTCTAGGGCGCCACCAACTACTTCAGAAGCCATGATACCAACTTTTAATTAATTAACATTGTTATCTAACTTCCTGGTGAGTGTTAATACCTAGAAACAAGACAACAGAGCTCTCAAAGCCTGGAGTTGAAAACTTGGCATGGTCTAGGCTCTATTTTCTCTCCATTTCGCTCCCTCCTGTTTTGGGCTGGACTTCTCTGACTGAGTCCAAGGTTCCACCAGGCAGACTGTGACCCACTGTCTCTTGATTATTCCCAGAAACCTCCTCCTTGATATTCCAGCCTTGTTTCTATCCTGTAATCCCCAGAAAACCTCAATCAAATGTGAAGGCAGAGGAAGATAGATTCAGACATGCAGTTTCTATCTATACCCTTTCCCAAGAAGTTATAAGAGAGAATGACAAGGAAGCCGAGAAACAATGGATTCAACCCAAGAGCGCAGCCAAGGAGGACCCAGAAGACCTACAGGATTACTAGTAACAGTTACTAAAGCAGGTGGAAGAATACATGATCAAGTTACATAGTGAAAGAAAAAAGAAAGACTCTTAGAAACTCCAAGACATTAACAACATTCAAGAAACAGTCTAAGAACTGGATTAAAATTCAACATGATTTTAAGAACTGATGGTTTAGAAGATTTACTTGACTTTGATGTTTAGAAAACTGGTGGCCTAAGTAGGGTCATGACATTAGAATCTTACAGAGGGAAATGTAATCCTAGCACACAACTCTGCCTATATCATCGGCAGAGGCATAATAATATATGTTGCTTATCACTTAATAACTGAAAAAAAAGCACAGAGGTCTTCCCTGATGGTTGCAAGAGAGAACATAACCAAATAACCACAAGAACAATTTAGTTCAAAAGTCATTAGATGGGCAACACAAGACAGACCTCCACACCAAGGTGCTGGGTGGGCTGCACTGTCTGAAAACTGATAAAACAAGACTGACATACATAAATGTGTACCAAAAATGGAGGCAACAACAGAATACCTAAAGCAGTTAAAACCAAGGCTGCCTCTGGGAACCAGGATGGGGTTCAGAGGAACAAGATCTCATCACCATGAGCTCTTCCAATACCTTGCTGTGCAGTCTGGTAGCCACGAGCCATGTGTGGCTCCAGAGCACTTGCAATGTGGCTAGTCCTAACAGATTTGCCGTCCTCTGAATTTTGAAGATTTTGTATGAAGGAGAATTTAAAATGTCTCATTAATGATTTCTATACTACTGGTAGTATGTTGCAATGATAATACTTTGTATACTGTGTTCAAAAAAATATACTATTAAAATTTAATCTCGCTGCTTCTTTTAAAATGGTGCCTAGAAAATGTTAAATTATATATGTAATTCACATTATACAGTATATTAAATATATACACTATTTGATTTATATACATGCATTACTTTAATGAAAATACCATTACTATTACTAAATACCATTACTAACAAACTAAAAGAAGAAACTTTAGCCCATACCACCTCTGAATTGCTACAAAATCTTAATTAACAAGATCCAGATCAATGGCATCGGTTGTGGTTCTGCAGTGACTGCAAGTCTTAACTGTAGTAAGTTCATGCAGGAGTCCATGAACATGGACTTTAGTCTAGAACTGCTTGGCAGGAACTTCCTCACTTGGTCTCTTAAAAAACTGGAAAAATGTTCCCCATCTACCATAAAATACTTTTTTACCACTTATGGCAAGCCTACAGAAAAGCAGAAGAAATAATAATCTTTTGCCCTTTCTTGTTTTGATTTGCTGTCACTTTTTTGTCTTCTAGTGTTTTTTTTTGGAATATATCCGAGACATCATATTATTCAACTGTTAAATGCCTCTCTACATATTTCTAACTGTATAATTTACTGTAAACTCTATGCTGCTACTATACACAAAAATCACAATTCCTCAATATATCTAATATCCAGGTGATTGAAAATTTACCCAAATTTTTTCAAAATTGTCATCTTGAAGATTCAAATCCAGGTCCAAAGAAGTTGTACATATGTGCACTTGATGGTTACACCTTTCAGTTACTTTTATTCTATAACCAATGGTTTATCCTTCTCCCTAGGCGTCTTTGTTGCAGCATGTGGGCTTTCATCAGTGGCTTCTCTTATTGTGGAGCAACGGTTCTAGGACACACGGGCTTCAGCAGTTGTGCCGCATGGGCTTAGTTGCTCTATGGCACGTAAAATCTTCCTGGACCAGGGATCGAAATCCTGTCCCCTGCACTGGCAGGCATATTCTTACCCACTGTGCCACCAGGGAAGTCCCTCCCTATGTTTCTTTTAATGTCACTGATTTATTAACAAAATCATCATTTACAGTGTCCCATTCTTGACATTCTAGATTTGGCTAATGGCTGCCTGGTGGCATCATTTAACTTGTTCCTAAATCTCCCTTCTTTTCTGTATACTTCTGAAGTTCAACTGAGGGCCCTTCTCCAATTCATGAGAGATTTATGCTCTAACACCTGGAGGTATCTATTCTATGCAATGAATTAACCTCCTTTTATTCATCGAGAATGCAAGCTGTGTGAACTGTCCCAGGAGTGTCATGGTTTTCTGCAAGGCTTAATTCCTGCACAGAACTCCAGCAGAGAAAGACTGAGTGGAAGCTTCATTAGATTCAGGCTATTTCTTACTGAATCCCATAATAGCAAATATCCTGCTTTTTAATCAATGGGTTCAGGAGTGTCAATCTGATCTTTCCATTAAGTTCCCCCCACCCAATTTGTTATCTAATCATTTGTGTATCCATAGATTATTACTGCCTAAAACCTATTATTTTATTAGGAAGGGCAAAAAAGTGATGTTTTCATTTTATCTGACTTCTTATATAATTCATTCTCATATAAAGAACTTTATAAAGAAGAACTTCTACAAAGAACTTTCTCCAGTTATTTGATTACCCAGAATGTTCATGTAAGGAAAGAATGAACATGTCTTTTCTATATGAATATATCAATGTTCACTGTAAGGACTTGGTGTCATGTTTTCAAGATACTATTTTGGGGAGAGGCATACTGTGACTTCCGTCTAGCTCTTCAACCACATCTTAGGGGCTCCTCCCTCTTACCCACTATCCTTTAGGCTCACAAGCATCTTTACAGTTCCTCAGGCATGCCAGGCATATAAGCCATCCCTACAGAGCTGGCTTCCCATTCTTCAGTTCTCTGCTAAAATGCATCTTCCCCTAACAACCAATCACGTTCTCCCATTGTTCTGTATCACTTCGTCCTCTGTTCTTTTGTAAAAACTTAACATTATTCTATATTTTTACATACAGAAAAAGATTTACTCTTTTGAACTGTCCCTCTTCTGTACAAGATTACAGACCTCCTATGGGGGCAAAAACCATGTCACATTTATTTACCCAGGAACACAGAGCACAAAATAATCAAATAGTTACAATAAATACAGAATACATAGATGGACAGGGCATGGAATACCAATTCTAAATATCATGGTCTCAGTGGAACTCCTCAAAGGTCAATAGGAGAAACTTACTCAGGCAGAGTCCAAATGAACATTCGTGATAATGTACAAGAAACCCCAGTAGTATGGGCCTTTCTGTGGGATGGCCTTACTAGTATCTAATCTGAAATGGACAATTTTCTTCATTGAGTTAGGCTGCAGATGGCTTTGTTGGCTTCTTGGTTAGTTGTGCAAAAATGGTATGTGATTTTCCAAACCATATACCATAAGCAACTTTTAAATGAGTAATGTACAAGTGATTCTGCATAGTCTGTATCTGTCAAGTTGCTGAGCCTATAAAGCAAAATGCAATGTATTTGAAAGTTTTCAAATAATCTGCAAAAAATCATTTTAGAAAATGATTTTTTAGAGTTTCCTAGGAGGAAATATAAAATAATTCCAGCTTATTTTCATTAGCCATCACTCAATTCGGTTAAAAAGAAAACAAAATTAATTCTGGGTTCAGGGCAGGCAAATAAACACCCTCATGCTATTTTTAAAGTATGATGAGCCAAGAGCTTTGAGGGCTCAGTAGCCTCACCTGTTTTGTCTTGCAGCTTCTCTTCTTATTCTCTTGGGAGGAACTGGACAGTCTGTCACTAGATGAGGCAGTGAATCATTACACTTACGTGTGGGAGTCATTCCTGCAAAGATAGTAACAAAACAGAGAAAATTAACTTTTAAAAGACCAGAATTATTATAAGCAATGAAAGCAAATACCTCTTAATTTATAGAAGAAGAATTAATAAATAATACTGGGAATGCTTCTTATTACCCCTGCTGAGAGAATAGCTTACAAACATTTGTCAGTTCACCCAGAGGTCGAGGGTGTCTATGATTTAAGTTCTGGGTCATTCACACTCTTTCCTTTTGGAGCTCAATTCTCTCCAATCATGCACACTATCTTCATCCAGAGAAGGATCCTGCAGAAAGTACAGTACCTAGTTTTTGCTCTATCAGTTTGAGATTCTTTTCGTGTTCATCAAGTTCTTGTTTTTTCCTCTTCATATCGGGAGTGTGAAGGTACTTCAGCTGCCCGTTAAGATCCTCATTCACACTGCCCAGCCTGCACACAGCGGTGCGGTACTGCTGAAGAAGATCTACAAAGAAACCAGAGACACTCGATTAAAACTACTGATATCATATCAAAGCAGTATTCTAGGAAAGAAGAGCAAGAAACACTGAGTGCTGTGTTACAGTAACACATGGAACTACTTTTAACGTTCACAGGAAACAAATGAAAAAAAAAAACACAGTTTAGATCCTGGCACAAGACTGGTGCTTATTAAATCTTAATCTTCTTCAGCTGCTTGACTTTAATAAATTTATTGTACAGTACAGGGAAAAGAAGATACAAACTGTTTGTAGGACATATATTAACCTTAAAATGCATTCCAATATACATTAGGTGCAGACAAATACTGTTTGACTCCACTTATATGAGGTAACTAGTATAGTCAAATTCAGTCAGAAAGTACACTGGTAGATGCCAGGGGCTAGTGGATGGAAGAGAGGTTTGGAGGGGGAAAGGGGTATTCAATGGAGACAGAGTTCCAGTTTAGGAAAGTGAAAAATTCAGAACATGGATGATGATGAGACAATGAGTGTACTCAGTGCCACTGAGCTGTATAGTTTAAATATGGCTGAAATAGTATATTTTATGTAACAGAGGATAAGATGGTTGGAAGAGTTTGATCAAGCTCCGGGAGTTGGTGATACACATGGAAGCCTGGTGCGCTGCAGTTCAAGGTGTCGCAAAGAGTCAGACATGACTGAACTCAACTGAGTGTGACTTTTACCACAATTAAAAAAAAAAAAAATTTACTCTCTGTGTTTACATCCATTTAATATTCAGTATTCACTCTAATTCCACACAAATTTGGGGTTGGGGGAAAAATACATTAAACATGGCATTATTAGAAAATCATTGCTTCCAACAGACATGGCCATTTCCTTAAACACAGCTTTCAAACACTCTTGACACTTAGCTTTCAAAAACCTTAACTTTCTTTACTTTGTTTAAAAATATATTACATTAAAAAAATATATATATAAGAAAAAAAATTACATTAGTCAAGTTTGAGACTATTTATTGCCTGTTTGTATGAATTACTAGACACTATAGGTTAAATACACTGACTATACTTTAGTCCATGGGCTAAGAATGGTTTATACAGTTTTAAATTATTCCATTCTAAATGGTTATATAAATATGTTCATCACACCCTCAATTTTATCTCCTGGCTCACAGGCCTAAAATGTTTACTATTTGACCCTTTGAGATTCTAGTCACACAAAAATGTTCAGTATTCATGGGAATGGGCATACAAACACCCATATGTTTAATAAATATATACAGTGGGTTTACATATGAACCTGTGGAAGAAATCAATTTAGTCAAGAGTACATGATATGTTAGATTTTCTATACTTTAAGGGTCAATAACAGTATTTAAAAAAACTATCCAGCTTTCTGGGAATGAGTAAGCACACACACACATACTTGTGAAATTATGAGCATACTCATAAATATTTAAATATGAATTCCATATGTGTAATTCAATAATGACAAAGTCCTTATATGTCTTAATTCCTTATGACTTATTGGGAACTCAAAGGTAGCCACTAAAAAAGAGTCTGGTTTTCTGGTTTGATAGTACTTCTAATTTCATTTTTCTATGTGCATAAAATAGTGCTTATTTTCTATATGAATGAGGTACAAAATGATGTCCAGACCCATATGTCAGGGATGCTGCCTAATTCAGAAGACAATATACAAAAATTTTAAGTCATTAAGGGTTGAATCCTACTTAACTTTGTAAGTCATGAGGTTCTTTTACTTTTTAAATACTCAAGAAACAATATATTCAAAGGCTTTATATTAATCAACTTATTTATAAAATTAAAAGATGGAGTATTAAATTCTTTCTATTAAATGGAACACTAATAGCAAATATTTTATGCCTAAGATGGACAGAAGCAACTTAGCTCAATATGCCTTTGTTGTTTTTGTTCAGTTGGTCAGTTGTGTCTGACTCTTTACGACCCATGGACATCAGGCTTCCCTGTCCTTTACCATCTCCTGGAGCTGGCTCAAACTCATGTCCAGTGAGTAGGTGATGCCATCCCACCATCTCATCCTCTGTCATCCCCTTCTCCACCTACCTTTCAATCTTTCCCAGCATCAGGGTCTTTCCAATTAGTTGGCTCTTCACATCAGGTGGCCAAAATACTGGAGCTTCAGCTTCAGCATCAGTCCTTCCAATATTCAGGACTGATTTCCTTTAGGATTGACTGGTTGGATCTCCGTGCAATCCAAGAGTCTTCTCCAACACCAAATTTCAAAAGCATCAAATCTTCGGCACCCAGCCTTTTTTATTGTCCAACTCTCACATCCATACATGACTACTGGAAAAACCATAATTTTAACTAGACAGACCTTTGTTGGCAAAGTTATGAATCTGTTTTTCAATATGCTGCCTAGGTTTTTCCTAACTTTTCTTCCAAGGAGCATCTTTTAACTTCATGGCTGCAGTCATCATCTGCCGTGAATTTAAAGCCCAAGAAAATAAAGTCTCTCACTATTTCCGCTGATGCCCCATCTCTTTGCCATGAAGTGATGGGACTGGATGCCATGATCTTTGTTTTTTGAAATGTTGAGTTACTAATTCAGCTTTTTCAATCTCCTCTTTCACACTCTTCAAGAGGTTCTTCAGTTTCACTTTGCTTTCTGCCATTATGGTGGTGTTATTTGCATATCTGAGGTTACTGATATTTCTCCCAGTAATCTTGATTTCAGCTTGTGCTTCATCCAGCCTAGCATTTCACATGATGTACTCTGCATATAAGTTCAATAAGGAGGGCAACAATGTATAGCCTTGATGTACTTCTTTCCCAATTTTAAACAGTCTGTTGTTCCATGTCCGGCTCTAACTGCTGCTTCTTGACCAGCATACAGGTTTCACAGGAGGCAGGTAAGGTTGTCTGGTATTCCTAACTCTTTAAGAATTTTCCACTGTTTATTGTGATCCACACAGACAAAGGCTTTAGTGGAGTCAATGAAACAGAAGTAGATGTTTTTCTGGAATTCCCTTGCTTTTTCTATGATCTAGCGGGTGTTGGCAATTTGATCTCTGGTTCCTCTGCCTTTTCTAAATCCAGCTTGTACATTTGGAAGTTCTTGGTTCAGGTACTACTGAAGCTTAGCTTGGAGGATTTTGAGCTAATATGCCTTAGCAATTCCCAATTTTTTGACATGAAATGTAATTCCTATTTACCATAGTGTTTATAAAAAGTCTTTTCTAACTCATTTAAAAAACTTTTGCCAAAGAGAAAAACCAAAAATTCATATTTAATTCTGTTTATATTTCAGAACTCATACATTATATGTTGTTTGAAATTTTTAATTATATAGGAAAAAACTAATGATGCCTTTACTATGAAAAGTGAAAAAATACTTCAAAATAAAAAATTAGTTCATATGAAAGGACAAAAGCTCAAACTACAATGCATTCATTTCTGTATGCTATTTAATAAGAAATAAGGCTATACTATCTATCTGATAAAGAAAAAAAAAATCCTGCTTGTATTTAGAACTGTTTACTTAGGCTTCTTTCCTATAAGATCAATTATTGGTTCAAAGAAAATGAGTATTAAAAACAGTTTTAAAAAACAAAAACACCAATTGGTAACATTTTCTGATTGTAAAACTGACACACACTGAGGCAGGTCTGGAAATATAAGAAAAGGGTAATGGAGCAGCAAATTATCTCAATTATGTATTCAGGGAAAAAATGTTTTCTTTCTGTTCTCTTGTGTCACTGGACAAATGAACGCATATACTATCCTGAACTTGGGAAAGTTATCTCATCTTTTAAAGACTCAAATTCGGCACTCAGCGGAAGCGGCTGCGACAGCTGGGTGGGCCCCGCGCACTCAGTGAGAGCGGCTGCGACGCCGGGTAGGCCGGCGCACTCAGTGCAGCTGAGAGGAACTACCCCACGTCTGAAGACAGAGACAGCGGCCGAGAGTCCCGGGCTGTGATGGTGCAGGAACAGCTGAGGGGAGCCACCCCACTTCCGAAGTCAGGGGCAGCGGTCGAGAGTGCCAGGCTGCGACTGCACAGGAACAGCTGAGAGGAGCCACCCCGCGTCCGAGGTCAGGGGCAACGGCCGGGAGGAGCCACCCCGCATCCGGGGCCAGAGTAGGGGGCCAGGAAGAGCCACCCCACGTCCGAGGCCAGGGTCAGGGGCCGGGGGGAGCCACCCTACGTCTAAGGCCAAGGTCGGGGGCTGGGAAGAGCCACTGATTGATTAGCACTCAGCACGGGTGGCTGCGACGTCCCGCGCACTCAGAGCGGCAGAGAGGAGTTACCCCACATCCAAGGTCGGGGCAGCAGCCAAGAGTGCTGGGCTGCGACGGCACAGGAACAGCCAGGAGGAGCCATCCNACAGCAAAAGAGACACAGATGTATAGAATGGACTTTTGGACTTTGAGGGAGAGGGAAAGAGTGGGAAGATTTGGGAGAATGGCACTGAAACATGCATACTATCATGTAAGAAACAAATCGTCAGTCTATGTTCGATACAGGATACAGGATGCTTGGGACTGGTGCACGGAGATGATACAGAGAGTTGATATGGGGTGGGAGGTGGGGGGTGGTTCTCAAGATTGGGAACTCATGTACACCTGAGATGGAAAATTTTAATTAATAAAAAAAAAATAATAATAATAATAAAAAGACTCAAATTTCTCATTTGTAAAATGAGGAGAACAGCAGTAAATGAAATTCAAATGATGAGCTTAATAATGTATGTGGGACATAATAAGCCCTCCAACAGTAACTATTATTATTCCCTTGAAAATTGCTTATTCATCTTATCCATTTTTCTATTAGTCTTTGTCCTTTTTCTTGCTTTTTAAAGGCTGCTGTTAATAAGACTTACTACAACACCTTTGTCTACCATATATGCAATTTTCCCCTAGTTGGTCATTTGCCCTTCTATTTTTTTCAAGGTGCTTTAAAATTATGTAAACTTAAAAAAAAAACAAAACTATTGTGGATGTGTCTGGTAGTGAAAGTAAAGTCCGATGCTGTAAGTACAATATTGCATTGGAACCTGGAATGTTGGGTCCATGGTAAATGGGAAGTGGTCAAACAGGAGATGGTAAGAGTGAGCAACGACATTTCAGAAAATCAGTAAACTAAAATGGACCGGAAATGGCAAATTTAATTAAGATGACCATTACATCTTCTACTGCAGGCAAGAATCCCCTAGAAGAAATGGAGTAGCCCTCATAGTCAACAGAAAAGAGTCTGAAATGCAGTACTTGAGTGCAGTCTCAAAAATGACAGAATGGTCTCTGTTTCCAAGGCAAAGCATTCAGTATCACAGTAATCCAAGTCTAAGCCCAACAACAACAACAAAAAACTATAAAATGTTTTTCTTTTCTCACATCTGCCAGTACTTGTATGTCTCTAGCCCATTTCTCCAAGGTGGGTGCTTCTATTTTAGATTGGCTGGTCAGAGAAGTCCACAAAGGTGTGACATGATATAATAGGAAAGAAAAGCAGCAAGCCATGCACATTATCTGGGNCAACAACAACAAAAAACTATAAAATGTTTTTCTTTTCTCACATCTGCCAGTACTTGTATGTCTCTAGCCCATTTCTCCAAGGTGGGTGCTTCTATTTTAGATTGGCTGGTCAGAGAAGTCCACAAAGGTGTGACATGATATAATAGGAAAGAAAAGCAGCAAGCCATGCACATTATCTGGGGCAAAACCACTGTAGATAAAGGGAACAATAAAATAAAGTGTTCCTTTCAAGATTAAGCTTTCTGATTTCTGTCCTACTGTGTTAAGAACTTCCTGAACACAGCTGAAGAGTGGTCACAGTTTTCTTTGCCTGTGCCATTTTTGGAAACAGGTTTGCTATCAGTTTAATAAGATGGCCTGAGTGATCTCCATATTTATCTATATTCTAAAACAAATTATATTTGAAATTCACTCATGAAAAACCTATAGGATGGAGTCAGCTTTCAGAACACATCCTCAGGCAATGGCCTCTATAAGTTTTGTGCCTTATTTAAATCAATTTTGTTCATTTGACTTGCAATTTTCCAGAATGTAGTCCATTTTATTTGGACATACTAAATGTATTTATAATATTACAGAAACCTAAGAAATCTCTGTCTGAATGTATTCTCGGAGCCATTACTTTTTGTATTTATTATGCCCAAAGACCACCTTCAGGAATTATATATTATTTGATACAAATTTTCTCTTTTCCCCTCCAACTCATTTGGCTGTACTTGTTTCTTGAGAAGTATTTTTTTCCTCCTGTCATTTGAGTTGAATGGTTAAATTTGTTTTTCTCATTTAATAACAAAAGCATTTATGTTTGATCTTGGCTGTTTTCATGCCTCCTACATATAATGTGTAATGTTCTTGTTCTCTTTAATGTTACAACTTTTTTGACAAAGTAGTTGTTCCTAGATATCTACCTATTTGAGCTTACTTTGGCAAGAAAGAAAGAAGTTATTTTTAGTTCTGTTACATTATATTAAAAATATATCATAAGTAAATTTTGCTTTTAATAATTTGTAGTCTCATGGTAGCTGAGCAGCAATTTGATCAACTGAATTTATGACCATTTTTTGTGACGTATCCGGTAAATACCTAAGGTACTGGTATTACATCTTATTAGGTAGAAAATGTCTTGTTTTTTTGACTAAGGACCTGTCATAGATCAATGGTTTCTCATAATAAGGCTTCTGTCTTTCTACAATCAGCAGTTTTAAGAATTCTGATTTTGTAATTTACTGCATCAAGTTCATTAACTTTTGGACCTCTAGTATCAAATATATCTGTTATCAAAAATAACTCATCTTTGTGCTTCTAGTGCCATTGCCTTGACACTAATAATGCTACCTGTGATTTCCTCTAGTCAAATTTTACATTCAGTTCAGTTCAGTTCAGTNATTCATGGGTTTAGGGAATACACACATGTATTTTCTTTGTCATTGCATAATTCTTGGGAAAGTTTATGATGTCAATCATAAAAGGATATTTAAATATTGCTCTTAGTACACACAAATATCCCTAGACAGGCATTTGATGTATAAGGTGATTCTGGCACTTAGGAAGGGACAATATGGGAGAATTACTGATGGAGGTCACCGACCCAAGGGCCGGAGGTCACTGATAAGAGTTCCCTTACTTAGTGAGGGTCTGTGTGTTTAGTCACTCAGTCAAGTCCAACTCTTTGCAATCCCATGGACTGTATGTAGCCTGCCAGGCTTCTCTGTCCATGGGGATTCTCCAGGCAAGAATACTGGAGTAGGTAGCCTATCCCATCTCCTGGGGATCTTCCTGACTCAGGAATCAAACCAGGGTCTCCTGCATTGCAGGCAGAACAGCTGAGCTACCAGGGAAGCCCTTAGTGAGGGTCTAGAAGGTTCAGATAAAGAACCCCAGGAGAAGTTATGTATGTGAACATCCCACTGGATAAAGCATAAAGACCCGATCCTTCTGGCCATAAATAAGATGGAAAAGGGAAGAACACTTGAGGAATTCAAGAAAACACTAAAAATATATGTGATTTTCCCCCAGTTAATGTTCCAGGTCAGACAAGGCAAATGGAAGGGGTGGGTTCTGGAGTAATCATATAATTGTTAAAAGGTAGCTGTGTTTTGTGTACTATCAGTTCAGTTCAGTTCAAAAATAGTTCAGTGGTCCCAAGAGATTGACTTTGAATTATAGACCNCCAAAAAATAAAGTCTGACACTGTTTCTACTGTTTCCCCATCTATTTCCCATGAAGTGATGGGACGAGATATCATGATCTTCATTTTCTGAATGTTGTACATTACATCTTTGTAAATCCCCATAAAGGCTGTGGCAGAAGCACTGTCCGCGCTCCTCTCTTCTGCGTCCTGACCACCCCAATGTCTTCCATGTGGCAGGCGGCACCTCCTGTCCTAGGACCTGTGACTACACTAACTTTGTCTGAGCCTCTCCCATGTCTCCTCTTGCAGCTGCACATGACTCTCTCATAAAGAATACAAAACAGCCTTCTTCCTACCATCTTTCTCAGTTACTATTTTAAATGTAGTTGGGGGTTGAAGTAATAACCCCAAGCTAGATACTACCCAAATTCCTCAGCAGTATAATAATAAAGAAATAAACTGTGGTGTATTTACACAATGGGATACTATCCTGCAATTAAAACGAACTACAACTATACACACACACACACACACACCACAGGGCTGAACAAAGCCAGACACAAAGCCCATGACTTAGGGGCCTGGAGGCCTTCTGTGGGGCTGATAACGTTCTGTTTCTTAATACAGAAGCAATGTTCATTTTGTGAAAAACATATATGCTTTGAAATGTGCACTTTTCTTTATGTATACTATACTCTAAAAAGCCACAAAATGTGTATATTCACACAACAGAATATTATTCAGTCTTAAAAAGAAATTATGACACACACTGAGTTACACTACAATACTGACGTGCCTGGAGGACATGATACTGAGTGACATCAGCCAGTTGCAAAGGGACACTCTGATTTGACACACACACAGGTGCCTGGAGGAGTCAAATTCACAGAGACAGAAACATGTGTGGCAGGCAGGTGATGAGAGCGGAGGCAGGGAGTTGCTGCTTAATGGGTATGGAGCGTCAGTTTTACAAAATGAAAAGGTTTCTGAAGACTGGTTGCACAGGAGTGTCAATGTACTTACCAATAGTGAGCTACCCATTTAAAAATAATTAAGATGATAAACTTTGTTACAATTTAACTACAATTCACTATCTTAAGTTAGCAACAAACTACTTTTTGCTGGGGAAGTAGATATCCAAGCATATCAGAACTATATAAAGTTAAAAGTAAACAACTCTTAGATGATGGCCCATTTGGGACCCTCTTGTAAAGTACGAGCACTTCAGAGCACAGACGTACAGACAATTGTATCAGCTGATCAGAAACAAGGGGACACAGCCTGCAGAAGGGAGGTCACATGTCACGCACACCAGAAAGATGAATCTAGATAGTTAACAACTTTGATATAAAAGTAAGTATTATGGTTTGATGAGATAGTGGTTTATTCAACAAGGAAACCTTTCCTGTATTTCAAGATAAGAATGAGAACAGGAGGGAAAACCTACTTCCTATATATCTATTTCAAAACTATTTGGTGTTAGAAAGCTGGAAGTACTGGATAAAAACATCTTATTTGTATTTATTAATGGTTAAGTTTCAATGTTAGAGTCTCAATAAATAAGGTCCAAATAAAGGGTTAAAATCAAATGAGAAATATATTAAGTGCTTATTTAACCTACCTATTTGCTCCCCTAAGATCAGGCACTGTTTTGGTACTGGAGCTCCAAACACCATTCCCCGGAGTTTATCCATTGGAGGAGCTTTATTCTGGAGGCCCCCAAACTTCCCATTACTTCGAATGCGATCTCCATCTCTAGTCAGCAGTGTAGGACAGTGTGTAATTTTAACAACCTATTGTAAGTAACAGGATATAATTAGTGAGTCTATAAAATTTAACTCAACTGCTCTAAGAAAGGAGAAATCATTTAAGGATTCTGAGATAAGAAATGACAATGATCATGGTACTGTTTTTGCAAAATTAATTAGCTAGTCATGTGTAAAAGGACTGGGGGGAAAACGAGAGGCAGAGAGATGAATTAGACTACCTCACAAGTGTTTCCTAAACTAGAACAGAGAAAACACAAATAGAAAAAGTGAAATTGAGATTGACGGACAAGCCAGAGACTTGTGTGCTTCTAGAAACCCAAAGCAGTGTCCAGGCTGTATCACTTAGTTTCCTTCTGTTAGACGTAAGTTTTCCAGATGACCAAAGGGTAGCAAAAAGACTGAAGAAAATACAAACTGAAGAGCAAAGGGATGAATCTTCAGAGGATTTCAGCTGTACGAAGAAAAAGAGCCAGTGATCTGAGACCTGGGGAAACTAGAATTATGTAGTAAAACCTAAGACATGGAAAGGGAAGTAGAAAGTGTTAGTCAAGAATTAAATTTTTCAGAGAAGCTAGGGAATAAAAGAGAAACACCAGATTTAGTATTTCATGATCTTCAGGAATATGCTTTCAAAAAAAAAGTCTAGGAGATATATACAAAAAATGTTCAAATTCATTGGTAACCAGAAGTGAAACTGAAATAACTTAGAGCTCAAATGAGAATTTTCACTACTTAAAATGTTAAAATACACACACAAAACACACACGCAGACAGAATGTTGGAGAAAGGGTCTTCTTGTATTAATACTAATCTGCTTTGGGAAGCCCTTCTCAGAGGAAACATGACAAGTGCTAAAAAGATTAACAATCTGCATGACCCCAAAATTCCACTTCTAAGAATATGCCAGAAAAAATCATCACAGATGTGAACAATGTACACTGAAACATCCTTTCAATAATGAAAAGTATGAAACTTGCACATTCAATAAGTTACATAAAGTATGGCACAACCATGCAATGAAACAGGATGCATACATCAAAAAATGACTGAGAAGAAGATAATTTAGCAACATGTAGAAACACCTAATTCAATCTAACACAGTAGATCAAGCAGTTTCTGAATTATAAAAGATTAAATACAATTCAGTTTTCAAAATGTAAAGCAATAGGACATGTGACTTTCTTTTCACATAATTCCAAGGTAACTGACAGATGCTTTCCCAAATTAGATACTTACTATAAAATTTAAATAAAATGGAATGTCTACTTGAAGAAAATCTGTGGTAGATTCTTTGGTGAAATGAATCTTTTAGTAAAATAAAGTATCATATCTTACTTTCTTGGTTTTGGTTTGGATTTGTATGCTTTCTAAAAGTGAACATTAAAAATACAGACTAAAAAAACAGACTGAATTCACGTATTATTACCATATTATTATTATACAATATCATACATATAGTAAATCAAATAACTGTTATTAAATCAGATTCAGGCAATGATTTTACAGATTTAGTACCATCTTAAATAATAAACACACTTAAATTTCTTGTCTCCTCTTGTTAATGCACTGACAGTATAAGTTATAGGCCTGCGGTTAAAGGGACAGTTTTCCAACTCTCAAATGGCACAGAAGAAAGGGGAAATGACAAGCTGCTATTCAATGGGTACAATTTCAGTTTTACAAAAAAAAGAGAGTTCTGGAAATTGGCTGACCAACAATGTGAATGTAATTAACACTAGTGAAATTGTACACTTAAAAATGATTTAGATGCTAAATTTTTTTATATGTATTTTACTGTAATTTACCATTAAAAAAAACAAGCTCTCACTAGGCCTCTGCTGCAAGGCCGCGCCACTGACCTGAAAAAGATCAAGACAGCATTTGCAAATTCAGTGAGTAAACGGAGTTACAGTTCTGGGCAGTACTTGCAACTGCTGTAAGGATTAGCAAGGAATGGAATAAACAAAGGTTGAATGAGTATAAATGGCATGAAGAATTTAAAAAACCTAATGATATGACCAAGAGACGTCAAAAAAGCCATTTCTTAGAAGAGTTTGAAAACAATATTTGGTAACTGGAGTGATTTCATTCAAAACTTTGGAAGCAAAGATGAAACGTGCACTTTTCTTTATGAGGAACTATGAGGAACTATGCTGGAACTATATGGAACAAATGCTGTCCCTGTTTTTGTCATACATGGTCTATTTGTCATACATGGTCTATTACTTTTTTGAAGCTATGAATTGATGTTTATCATCGGTTCTTCAAAGTTTTCAGCTATTAGTTCTTCAGGTATTACATTTTAAAAAAAGATTTTTCTAACTCTATCTTTAGTGATTCTCTATTACATTCCTTCTCTCTGGGCTGCAGTCTGGATAATTTTTCTGATCTATCTTTCAATTGGCTGAATTTTCTATTAAGCTGTTAAGTCTGCCCAGTATTTAACTTTTATTATACTTTTTATTTTTAGATGCTCTTTTTTATTTTTTTCAAATCTACTTTCTCTTATATGCTACACTTTTTCTTAAAATATATTATGAAATGTATTTAAATGTTTTGATATTTTTATTAATATTTGTTAAATATTAATAAACACGCTTTATTTTAAATATTTTAAAATATTTGCTCTTGTGTTCAATATGAAAATTACTTCAGTTTTAAGATAGAAGTGAATTCTTTTGGAGAGAATTTTGTTTGCTCTGATGACATATCTAAGGACACTACAAGTCCAGCATTAGAAGAAATCAAATATTTATTTAAGTATTATTACCTAGAAGACCATTCAAGTATTATGAATGCAAGCTGCAAACATACATGACAACCAATTTGTTAATGCATTCTCTAGGAAAATAGTTTTTTATTTTCCACTTAGTGCTATAGTTCAAGAAAGGCAGTTTTGTTTCAGTCCAGAAATGCCTGGAGTTGAGATGGAGGAGGAAGCTCATTTCTTTTGTTCAGTCTTATGCCAAGGGTTAGCCCTCTTGGGGGTTCTAATTTACCGGGAAAGAGGTTCTTTGAGCAGATTCCACATTCTGGTATGTCTTACCCCCTGAGCCTTCCAAGGGAGAGACAACTGATGTTCAAGTTCCATTAGTTTGACAAATATTCTCAAAGAAAAATTAGGCTTCAGTATTATGTTCATCTCTCTGGGTTCTCACCTTCACTTAGAATTCTTACTTTCTTGCCAGTTCTTATAGTAAGATATCTTAATGATATATAGCTAGAATCAGCCTTTTGAAATGGCCTATTAGTTCACCTTTGCTAGCACTTCCTTTGGCCATCTCTGAGCTGTCTAGTCCATTTCTATATAACCCTCAAAGCCTAGACTGTGCTAGTGGTATGCTAGAACCAGCATTTACTGGGTCATGAGAACCAGGTCCTCCTGAACACCTCAGTCAATGACCACACATAGGCCACTGGAAGTCAGCCAGGATATGAGTATTCACACTGCGGGGGCTGGCAAAAGCTACAAATTAGGGTCCCACCACTCTACTCAACAGAGCTGTTTATTCAGTAATTAACAGCACCTCATTGTGTCGCATACATTATAGGTGTCCAAATAACGGATTGAACTATTGACAGAATCTTCCAATTATTACTCAACTTGCTAATTCATCCTCTCTAGTAAGCTACTCACCTTCTCCTAATAGATTATACATTGTCATAACTTCTAGTGGGTATGATTTCTGGCTTATAATTCAGGAAATATAAACATGCTAATCACCATCAGAATACAGCAGCTTCCTCATCCACAGCCATTTTCTGATATAGTATACTAAAGCCATTTTTAAGTTCATAAGGAACCATTCATGAAGACGCCAAATACTTTTCCCCAATTAGCTGTTTAATATTCAGTAATCTCACTAATTTAGCTCTCCTAAACCGAAGACACACTTACTATTTCTTCTAACTTGGCCCATAGAAAATCTGTTCTGAGTAGTTCTAGTTTTGCCATGAATTAGTACTATGACTTGATACAGAACCACTATTTGTTTTGTACTTAAGGTTTCTCATCTAAATTACTAGACTATATGATTTTAAGATATCCATTCTTTTATAATACACTACACTTAAGAGTACTAGATCATTTTTTAAACTGACCTCTGTTTTTTCTTCAGTAACTACTCTCACTCATTTCTAGCTGTAATATTTTGCAAGCCTATAATGTTTAGATACATGTTTATCACCTGCTATTTCCAAGTCCCTAACAACATATTTATTAAATTTAGTACTTCTTCTACATCAACAAATTCAAGACCTTTGGATTTCAGATCCAAATAGATCACTCATTTACTGAAATTTTATTCACTTATTTTCTTATTTTATTCAGTCTTGACAACAGCCCTTTGAAAGGCCCTTCTTAACAGATTGCCATTCTCATTAAGACTGCCTTTTCTCATTAAGAAAAACTTAAAATATAGAAAGCTTAAAGATTAAACTTTAAATAAATACATAAAACCTAATAAATACAACAGTATACAATATAGTCTCCCATCTTGTTTAACTACATAAGCTTATTTTCAAAAGGGCTTAATTTGGTACACTAATATTTTGCAACTTTTCAACGAAACAATGTATTTTGCAAGTCTTCCTCATTAGGACACATCAATCTGCTTTAAATCTTTTTAATAGACACATACTATTCTACTGGATAAATTACCATAATGGAGTGGTGCAATCCTAACTCATGGCCTTTACACTACTTTCAAAATTTCCTGATAAAAATTCTTAAACATTCCAATGAATATTTTTGTGACAGCATGTCTGTAAGATAAATTATCTTAATATATGATGATATAAAGGCGGCGGCATCTTCTTTGCCTCTCCCGTGGAAAGGAGAGTCTATTCCAAACTCCCTATTCCCCCATTTGGATCTAGGCTGGCCAGATTCCGACCAACCAAATGTACTTCCTGACACTGGGACTTAAGAGACCTGTAACTTCTGTCTTCACCACTCTAACTTTCCTTCTCAGGACCTAGATGCCACTGACAAAATCCCCAGCAGCCACAAGGAGTGGCTTATGTGGAGAGATCTAAGTCTGCCAACCTACAATCCCTGCCGTGTGCCGAGCCAGTAGTCAGCTATGAATGAGCCAGTACGAATGGGAGATAAACTAAATAGGAACTAACTCATTTTCAGAAATAATTTCAAATATTTCTAATCAAGAACTTGCTGAGTTGGACTGTTTTTCCTTCCCAGCCTGTTTGGCCAACAAAATGTTGTTGAAAAAGAAACGGAGAGCCTCCGGGCTAAGATCAAACCCAGTGCACAGTCAATATAATGTAGCCTTGGAATCAAAGTCAAGTGAAGGATGCCCCTATGCTAAGACCTCAGAAAGATTTAAGGCACTGCCTTTCTAGATCCTCTTAGCGAGAAAAAGGTTTCTAAAAACCTTAATGGTGTTACTTCACACACCCGTGAGCGGGGCTGAGGACAATGGTGCGGGTGGCAGCCCCAGAGGAGGCTCTGGCCAGCTATAGCTAAACCACAGTGGCAAGCAGCATCAGCTGTCAGCTGTGTAAGGGAGGCACTTGGAGCTTTCACCATCCAAGTGCAAGTAGCCAACACTACTTGGAGAAACCCAGCAAGGAATGAGAACTAATATGCTGCTACTTGCTTAAAGCCATTAACTTTTGAAGTGTTTGTTATGTAGCAATTGATAAACATTTATATTGCTAAATGCTCTGCAAAGGTATTATCAGATGTACTGTATCCCCTAGAATCCCTGTGTTGATGTCCTAACCCCTCAGTTCTTCAAAAATGTGACCTGAATTGAAGACTAGGTCTTAACAATCAAATTAAAATGAGGTCATAACAGGGGGCTCTAATCCAATGAGTAGTGTCCTTAAATAAAGGGGAAATTTGGGTACATATGTATAGATGCAAACAGATGGAGGGAGAAGGACCATCTGCCAAACAAGGAGAAAGGCATGGAACATACAGACTCCTTCCCTCATAACCCCTGGAAAGAACTGGCCCTTCTCGCACCTTGCATTTGGATTTCAAGCCAGCAGAACTGTGAGACAGTACATTTCTACGTTTAAGCCACCCAGTCTGTGGTACTTTTGTTACAGCCCTAACAACCAATAAACAAGGGCTGCCTCAAATTGTGTTTCCAACAACATTATCTGAGATAACTCTTTTTCAATACCACCATTAATAGACACTGATGTTGAGACTCAGACAATTTCACAGCCCACAAACATTTCATTTTAATTTGCATCTTGGCAAATTCATTCATATATTTTGCTCAGATTCATGCTGCTTTATCAATTTATAGGATTTAAATTGGTTTTGCTGTCATTTGCACATGTATCTCAAAATAAAATTCTTTATAGATCTCTAACATTAAAATTTTAAAACATACAGTAAAATTGGAGCTACAAATTAAAAAAGAATTCAAGTACATACCTCTTTTCTGTAATGATTGGCAGCATCCAAATTATCCAAAATAATAGTGTCTCCTAACAGCATACCAAATACTAAAAAATTCAACAAACAAAATGTTAAAATTATGACATCTTTTTTGGTCATATTAAAATATTAACACAGACTTCTGCTGGTGAGCATGCTATTGTGTACTCAGAAGTTGAAATACAATGACTGCACATGAAACATTTGAAAAACAAAAATAACATATTAAAAAAAATTTTAACATATATTATTATAAAGTTTTCTTAGAAATAACGCTAACATAGGAATTTTATTCAATACTTTCTTGTAACAGGGAAAATAAGAGAAGTAAATATTAATACAACTATCATTTGTAAACTAAGTAAGAACATAATTTTCCATAATCGGTAATTTAAGTATCTGAATCATAAGCATAACATCTGTATAAAAACTGTCACAACTTCCTTTACCTGTTTCACAGTGTTCTACGTTATCTGGAAAAGTCAACAAGTCTCGGGCAAAGACGGGGTCTCCAACGGGTTTAAAATACAATTTTCCATTTCGGTAATGAGGTAGAGGTCTGAATTTTAAAAAAGTTTTAAACAAAATATGTAACTTATCATCAAAAGATATATATACGATGAAAAACATATGAATACACTGATTATCTCTATGACCACAACTCCCTATGCACAGGTAATACTCCTAAATGCTTAACTGTTATGCTTTGGAAATGAAAACAATATTTACCATTAAAGACACCCGCTTAATTTTGCTGCTGCTGCTGCTGCTGAGTCACTTCAGTCGTGTCCGACTCTGTGCGACCCCATAGATGGCAGCCCACCAGGCTCTGCCTTCCCTGGGATTCTCCAGGCAAGAACACTGGAGTGGGTTGCCATTTCCTTCTCCAATGCATGAAAGTGAAAACTGAAAGTGAAGTCATTGAGTCCTGTCCAACACTCAGCGACCCCGTGGACTGCAACCTACCAGGTTCCTCCGTCCATGGGATTTTCCAGGCAAGAGTACTGGAGTGGGGTGCCACTGCCTTCTCCATATGTCAATTTAAATTAAAAAAAAGAAAAAGAAAATACCCACAATCTCGTAAAATATCCTTATTTTTATCTGTCTTCAATTAGTTTATAAAACTGATATAAACTAAGCTTTGTTTAGTTCTGACAAGGAAAGAAGAGATGCAGCCTCTCAAGCTGGCCCTAAACTAGGACGCCAATGATATGACTGTCTCATGTGGAGAGTGGCCCTAGAATGGCTGAGGGCACAGGCAAGGCCAAGGCTGAGAACATGAAAAGCAGCAGCCCAGTACTCTGGCCACCTGTCTTCTCACACAGTGTGCAGAATGAGCAATTGAAATCCAGGGATAACAATGAGATTCAAGAGATGGGGGCTGACTGGGGTGTCAGGGCTTTCTCTGCTCACATAAGGTAGCTTTCCCCAAATTGTGCAGGTAGAAGTAGAGGGTGGAGTGGCTTTAAGAGCTAGTTAACTCAATCCCAGTAGGAGGCACAAGACCCAGAAGTGAGGATAACTAGTTTTTAGAGCAAGCATTAGCCTTAAATACCAAATACCAAATTCATACTTTCCCTAAATAAAGGATTCTTAATTTGATCCTCAGGGATAATGAAAAAAAAAAAAAAATAGAAGACCTCCTGAAGGGAAAATTACTTTCAGAATAATTATTACTCTTTTCAACACAGTCACTATGATTTGACAGGACATCCCATGTTATTTAAAATGGATACTGACTAGAAGCAGAGTGGGAGATTTTAGAAGCAGACAGATTTGAGTTCAAATTCCAGCTGTTTCCTTGATTTATGTTTAGATTACAAAGTGAAATAAAATGTTAGTTTAATGACACAGTAAGCTCTTAATTTAGTTTCCATTCTCCTTCAAGTCCCATTCCTACTCAACTGTAGGCCTTGCAAAACTTTGTTTAGGAATCTGAGAAAATTTGTGGTCAATATTCTGTTATATATTTTAATTTTTTTTTGCTTTGCTATCACCATTTTGGTTGAGTTTTTTAAGGCAGATTTTAAAAAATAGTCAAAATTAGAGTACACATAAGAAAAGTAAATGGGAAAACAATTTGAGAAAATAGATTTATATTAAATGTAACATCCTAACTAGATGGTCTCTTACATTTCAATTTTGCTAACGGCAGTTCCATAGAGACCTTCTCTACCTAAATGATGGCTGTTTATTTTTATAGGACTTACAACAGGACAAAAGACACTGATTTATACTCTTACTCCAAATAAAGGAGTTCCATGGTCGTTAATGATAATGACATCTAACCATCCTTCCTGTTTGTTGTATGTTTATATGTGTATCTATCATATAAACAAATAACATTTAACTGGCAAATTAAACCTGGCCAGCATATGTGATGAAATACACCGTAACACTGATCTTATAGAAGAGATCATATTTGTGAGGAAGACAAATAATGTAGATAATGTGAGTCACTTCTCTGTTTTAGGCACCTTTCAGAGAAATTTTAAAATTCTATGATTTGATAAAAAATAGAACAGGTTTTTTTTTTTTTTTNATTTTTTTTTGCTTTGCTATCACCATTTTGGTTGAGTTTTTTAAGGCAGATTTTAAAAAATAGTCAAAATTAGAGTACACATAAGAAAAGTAAATGGGAAAACAATTTGAGAAAACAGATTTATATTAAATGTAACATCCTAACTAGATGGTCTCTTACATTTCAATTTTGCTAACGGCAGTTCCATAGAGACCTTCTCTACCTAAATGATGGCTGTTTATTTTTATAGGACTTACAACAGGACAAAAGACACTGATTTATACTCTTACTCCAAATAAAGGAGTTCCATGGTCGTTAATGATAATGACATCTAACCATCCTTCCTGTTTGTTGTATGTTTATATGTGTATCTATCATATAAACAAATAACATTTAACTGGCAAATTAAACCTGGCCAGCATATGTGATGAAATACACCGTAACACTGATCTTATAGAAGAGATCATATTTGTGAGGAAGACAAATAATGTAGATAATGTGAGTCACTTCTCTGTTTTAGGCACCTTTCAGAGAAATTTTAAAATTCTATGATTTGATAAAAAATAGAACAGGTTTTTTTTTTTTTTTAAACACTACTTGCATTTTTTTCTAACCTTTTCCAATCTGGAAGAGTCTTCTTATAAATAGAATCGAGGGGCAACACCTGCTGACGACCCTGGGTTTCATCATAAATGCGACGTGCAGCATCAGTGGTCAGGGTGACCACACAGTCCATGTCACTTGCCAGATGCCAAGAGATAACCATTGCGGCTCTATCATCTTCAATCTGTGCCAGGTGTGCAATCTAGAAGCCATTTTAAAAAAATCAAGTTAAAAAACTTCTAAATATATTAAATATTCTAAAAGTCAACATCTAAACAGCAAAAACACTTTTTCTTTTGGAAACATTCATATGAATTAACAAAAAATTCTCAAACTGTATATTTTAAATAGTCTCTTATGCTATTTAATTTCAAAAAACTATTTTACAGATTAAACTACAGTAAATTTTGCCAATAACCAAATAAAAATATTTGGCATATTATCAGTTAGGTGATGTACCTTTCTTTTCACATTCATTTTTCTACTACTGGGTGTGTCAATTGTTAAAGCATAACACACACTTAAACCTAAATATAGCTATACCCTTCTAAGTAGATCATTTATGCCAATGATTTTTTAGAAAATAAATCTAAATATCACAAATAAGAATCATTTCTTCCATTTTTATAAATTCTGTAGGGCTCAGAATTAATAGTCACTCCCCTGTTTACAAAAACAGTTGACCACCAAACAACTGTATGGAGGTTATGTATGGAGGGTCCGGAGGTTAGGGCCACCAACCCTTTGATCAACTGGAAATCTGTATGTAACTTCACAGTGGGCCATCCATACCTAGTTTTACATCCAAAGATTTAACCATTTGGCAGTACTGTAGTCGGTATTTAGTTTAAATAAAGTCTTAAAAAAAGTCTCTGTGTAAGTGGACCCTCACAGTTCAAACCGTTGCTACTGAAGGGTCAACTGTACAACCATCCATATGTATCCACAGGAAACTGGTTCTAGGAATCCCCTTAGATGCTAAAATCTGTGGATTTTTAAATCATTTATATAAAATATCACAGTATTTGCATATAACATTAAGTATATTTTAAACCATTTCTAGATTACTTATAATACCTGATACACTGTGAATGCTATGTAAATAGTTGCCAGTATGTGGGTGTGACAAACTCAAGTTTTGCTTTCTGGAACTTTCTAGAATTTTCCCTTTCAACTATTTCTCCTCTGCAGTTGACCGAATTTGAGGAATTAGAACCTGTGGATGCAGAGGACTCACTGGATTTTAGTCACAAGCGTGTTCAAAGTTTTCTTCTCGAAGTCCAACAATGCTCAAAGCCTTACGCAAAGGCTGAATTTTTGTGGCTGATTTCAAAAGTCATTTATTACTCTGGTATGGTTACATTTACCCTTTATTCTTACCTGATCTGGTAGCAAACACCTGACCTAACAATGAGAATGCTGTGTCACTGTTAAAAACATCACAGTGTCCACCCTGTAGAGCAATTCCCCCTTATGTGCAGCTTCTCTTTCCCCATTTTCAGTTACCCAATCAATGGCAGTCTGAAAACAATAAATAAAAATTTCAGAAGTAAACAGTTGATAGTTTTTAACTGCACACCATCTCAGCAATGTGATGAAATTTCACTCCATCCTGCCTGGGATCCCCAACCACTGATTTCATCATGGCTGCACAACCCAGGATCACCCAAAGCCTACAGAAAACAAGACAATAAAATGTACTGCCTTGTAAAAGGTTGAAACACATACCTTTCCCAAAACATCTCCACTGCCTTTAGTATAATTTGGAAGAGTACATGATCTTCTGGGTTTTTTCTTTAGTTCTTCCTGTTCTGATAGCTTTCTTTTCAAAAGTGCTTCAATGTGTGGTATCTGTAATTTATAGAATAATTAACTGCAAGGCCAATTACAATGACTCTTGTATAAGGTAGAGAAAATAGCAGAGAAAATCCAACAATTTGGACAACTCAAGTACACAAAAGTTACTATATAACCATTCTTTTCTATTGAGAATATGATCATAGAGATGTAAAGCATCAACCTAATTCTTTTTTTCTTAGTTAAGAATTACATGACCCATAGTAAGACTTATGAGTTATACACATAAAGAACATAAGCTCTAAAAAATCTATTGTCTTTTGTCACTTTCTCTCATTTTCTTTGCCACCAATTATTACTTAGGCCACTTCAGTGCAAGTTCTTAACTTGGTGTATTATTAATATAACTTACTAGTATCATTAGATCAGCAACACAAACTGCAATTTCTCTGAAAAGAGTACTCCATTATTGTTAGCTTATTTCAATGTCCAATAAGTGACTGGATTATAATCCCCATATGGCTTAGGACAAAACAATAGCGTCAACATTCCTAATAAAATATGAATGATTAAAAACAAATTATAGGCTAGAATTAAAAAAAAAAAAAAATCCTTCACATATACTTGGAAACTGTACCTGCTGTGTTGTAGAAATGTCAATATTGTGGTTTTTCAGTTCATTCCGCAACTGGGCCTCTTTTAATTTTGCTTCTTCAACTTGGCCTAAAATTAAAAACAAAAACTATCAATTTGTGATAGCTCTTATAATAGTTTTTGGAAAATGTTTTCCCTTGTTTTTTTCCTTTTAATGATTGATGCTAAAATGAAAAACGATAACCTTTATAGAAATCTTAAATAAATTAAAAATCTAAAATTAATGTTCACATCTAATATACAAAAAGAAAACACAAAATGAATGCAACTGGAGGTATTATAAACTGCAAACTATAAGTAATCTTGGATAAGTTATTTAATTCTAATCCACATGCATATATGTAATATATACATAATTACATATGGTTATTCTAAGAAAATAAACTTTTTAAAGAACAATTTTTAGTACTACAAATTATGTATTATTTCATTACTTAGTTCATATTATCCCAAATATTCCTGACATGTGAAAAAATTTGACAAATGGAAAGCAATGATAGTGCACAACTCAGCAAACACCCTGACAGCACAGACATTATTAAAAACTGTAGCAAATATGCCATGTATTTATTAAAAAATAAATTAGCTATTTCTCTGCTGCAGATGTTTGTAAATTAAACTACACATAGTCAAACTAAAACTTAAATTACACATCACCTTTTCAGTTATATTGTCATCTAGTATCTTTGGCCAAATGCTAAAGCTAGATATAAACCTTATTATTATGTCAAAACCCTTACATTTATATAGATTCAGATTCCTAATAAAAATTGCAGAATTTTGTAGGTAAGCGAGATATACGTTTATTTAAAGACAAGAACACTTCACCTTAAGACTGAATGATGAGTCATATTACCCTTCTGCTGCGCCCTGCAGCTCCCTCCTAAGTCCAGGGGAAGCAGACAATGTCTGGGTCCCATGGACTCAACCTTCTATCTCACCATTACCCAAAGCATCACTTTCTAGCACTTCTGAACACAAAATGACTTACACTTCATCTCATCAAGAAGCTGTTTGCTGGTATCGAATAAAGTTCTGTACACTGTAATAGACTTGGATAGTTGGTCCTTTTCTTTTGTAAGCGCTGCCATTTGTTGCTGCTTCTTAACATCTAAGAAAAAACATTCAGATAATTTATTTCAATTTTTAAATCGTGACTTTTCCAAAATGTCATCACAAGATTAGATAATTAGTAAGCATCATTTAAAGGAAAGCAAAACAGTTATTCAAAGTACCACAAACTCAAGAGTTTATCCTCTAGTTTCCTAGAAACTTACCATTGTAAAACATAAATGGTAGAATATATGATTCTAATGTTCTTGATAAAGCTGGCAGACGAGGCTCAAACACAATAAAATACTCAGTGCTATCCTTTCCAGGACTATTTTCTGCTAGCACTAGACTCTGTATAAAGAAAAGAGCAGTAAGGAAAAACCAGTTTTGAAAAGGTATTTGTAAATATACAAATGTTATATATCTCACTGTGCTCTGTTTTCAAGTAAGTGGTAAATTTAAAAGGCAAAACTGACTGACCTTTGAAGTTCATTAAGCATTCACTCAAACATCAGCAACACCATCCAAGAAATAAAACTCTTTGGTACTGGTTTGAAAGCCAAATTATCTTATCAATAAATAGCTTATGCAAAAATTATATACAATAGAAAACTACAAGAAAAAGTATCTTCCAGACCAGAAATAACAATGGCTTCTTATATCTTGACCAGAAATGGCTTGATTTCGATCTTTAAGTTGAAGCAGTGTGAAACAACTGATGGTGTGAAAATTATAAAAATAATCACAAAGAAGTACACAAAGCCCAGTGCTGAGTTTAAGTTACAGCTGTTACCATGGAAGCAGACCCATCAGTCCCAGGTGACCAAACAAGAGGTCCTGAAAAGCTCTAAAGATTTGGGCTTTTTTATGTATTTTTCTTCATTAATGCACACACACAAAAACTTCTGATATATTTTATAGCATACAGTTAGTAAATAATGCAATACAAAGGATCTATATCCTAAATAATCTTTTTAGTCGTATATAGAAACAATGGGTACTAGCTGTTTTGTTTTTTAGACTATAGTAATCAAGTTCCGAGAAATAAAATTTTTAAAAATCTAAATCAACAGAACACCATAGAACAATCCACGAAATAATAAAATAAGTCCAGTATTAAACCAATGCCCAATCCCACTTGGTTTCTGAAAGCTCTTTTCAATGTACTTATATGAATATAAACACAAAAATAAAACTGCTTACACTTAAAATATAACAAACTTTACTGTAGCAATTTACTTTCAGCACTAATTTTGATCTGTCAATCAATTCAAGTAAATGTTTAGTTACCAATTTTTTACATTTATGCATAGTATAGATATAATTTCTTTCACTGGGTGATGAACATTTTAGTAAAAAATGTTAGCTAGTACTTATAATACAGCAAAGAAAGAATCTTTATATACCTCTTGGTGTGTTCTCTAGACTAGCCAGAGAAATATAATGACTTGTTAAAAGTTTATTTTAATAGGTAGTATTAAATTTCTCTTGAAAATGTTTACATCAATTTATCCTCTCATCATTAGTGTGTAATATCCAGTTCCCCTGATGCTTGGCTAACATTTATTATCTTTTTTTCTAAAAACTGTATTAAAAACAACCAGTCATTACTGTTTTAACTAGCATTTCCCAGATTACTACTTAAGTCATTCTTCTTGTTGATTAGTTATTTATAGCTTCTCTTCCACTGCTACTGCTGCTAAGTCGCTTCAGTCGTGTCTGACTCTGTGCGGCCCCACAGACGGCAGCCTACCAGCTGCCTGCTTATGTTCATTATCATTTATTTTTCTACTAGATTGTCTTTTTTCTTATTGATTTGCAGGAAGTTCTTCAGAATATTTTAAAAGTATGTTCAATATACTGTACTAATATATTATTATACCAAAATATTATTAACCCTCTACTTATATAGTTAAATATAAAATCTTATCCTTGATGTCTTATTTAAGGAGGCCTTTCCTATCTCAAAGTTTTACAGTTTGTAATCTATGTGTTCAGTTTACCAAAATCCATGGAATAACAGAATTGAAGAGAACTGAAGAGTCCAAAACTAGATTCATGTAAAAATGGCAACTTGAAATGCAAGCAATGGACAAATACATAGCAGAGTAAAATGTAGATCAAGGTGGCAATTGATAAAGAATTTGAAGAACACAATTAACAAACATGAATAATTATAAATTTAGATTAAAGCTTTAAAGAAAGCAGTACACATTCTTTTCTAGCAAACGGGAACATTTGAGAACGGTGTCTCTTAAATGTCCCTAATGACAAGAATCACCTGCGCAGATCAGATCAGATCAGATTCCACAGCCCTGCCCCAGACCTATCAAATTAATATACAGTCAGGAGCCAAGTAGGACCTGAGGGGTTTCTGCTTCTTCAACGTGCTACTAGGAACCTCTAGTGGAAATTCACATGCATGACGTGAAGCTGACAGAACATGTAGCTGTGGGAGAATAGTTTATATCACTGTCCCAACCTCAGAAGTGTGTACAGCCGGGTAACCAAATGCCTGTAACTGTGGCCAAGGAACAGGACAGAGGTAACTTGGATGCAGGGAGTGGGCACCTGTGTTCTTCCAATACAAACCGGCTCTGCATGTTCAAAATGTCTTCCCCGCGCAGCTCTGTTTTTCAACTTGTGGTTTCATTACCTAATCTTTGTTAGAGTATAAGAAAATTTCACTTTATCCTCAACCAGGATAAAAATAAAAGAACAAGGGTAAATTTAAGTAGCAACTGACACTTGCCCTCAATGCCAAGGAATAAAAAGAAGCAGCATGGATACAGCTGACTGGAAAATCCTACTACCTGAAGAGAATCTTGGCCCAGTACTGCCAAGTCTTTCGAATTCTCCAAATAAACCAGGAAGACATGTTCAGCTTGTTTGTTGTGCTAATCATCAGTATCTCTGAATGGTGATAGTGCAGTGATTATTTTTTTATGTTCTCTCACTGGGTATGCTTTATATAAGCAAAGCTATTTCTATTTTGGGAAAAAAAAAAAGAATGACAAAGATAAGCTAGTTTTACTAAACTTTTCTAGATATGTGTACCTTTTACCTGGGCTATGTTTGATTCTATTTCTATCCACAGGATGCTAGCTTTTCAATGAAACATGATTGTACTGTCGCTGAAGTTAAAACAATCCAGTCACAGAAAACAGTCATCCACAGGGGAAAAGAAAAATAGGGTCTTTTTAACAGTAACAATGATAGTGGGTTCAATGTATAATAGCTCAGAACAAAAATCAAAATATCTTAGCTGACTTTCCAATTTAATGCTATAATTAGAATATCATCATAGCTATATATACAAAAGAACAAGTATAATAATATTGTGGTTTAAACTATTAAACACCAAAACCTTATCTACTAGAAGACAAAACTATTACCGTGATTTCAGCTGAACCTTTCACAAAGGGAAATTCAAGTGTTCTAATTTTCCCATTAAAGAGAGGTATATCATCTTCCTCATTAGAACCTTTGATGGTAGCCATTACAGTGCCAACCAAATCAACTCCAGTATGATTGTTGTAGTCATCCTTAAAGTAAACAATGAAAAGTTTTAGAAAACTAATAATTAAAAGAAGCAGAAAAAAGACCAAACCAGAGAAGGACATGGGAAAATCAGAAATATGACCTATTTATAAAGCTCCAAATATTAAATCACCCTGATCCTTCTTACTCCAAACACAGAATTCAGATCTCAGAGTAAGAGCTCAATAGGCAGGAAATAACCCCAGAAACCATAAAAGAACCGAAAGTTTCCACCTAACACAATGACTCCCAACTTTATTAAAAGGACTCACATTTTAAAAAGTGTTATGTACCTTCAGCATCTATTTAAGATCGAGGGAAAACCAGTTTAAGAACCAGTTAAGTTTCATGGTCTAAAAATAAGAACACACACTGAAGGCGTTAACAACCTTACTTGCCAAGTTTTTCAAAAAATGAAGTCCCACTAGTGTTATTTTACATATTGCTGTTAATATTCTTAGCAGCCCTATTTTTGCTTACCCTCTAGGTAACCAGAAAGTTTTAAGGAGCTCATTATGATCAGTCATGATGGCATATCTCTTCAAAATACATACTTAATTACTTCCTGCCCCTCACTGAAATGGACCTGAAGAACTGACTTACTTAACACATTTCATAATGCTTATATGAAATAGTGGATTAAAGATATACGTTAGTAAAGGTGGGCAGATTTCTGCATTTTTTAATCACTTCTACTTAGTATATCTGGATTTATTTTATGTATAATTGAATTCACTCTCTATTTGTATTTAAGTATAAAGATACTGATAAGCCTTTCATTAACTTGCATAATTTTTTCCTATAAACTTAAATAGAATAATTCAGATAGGATTTTATAGTAACTATCTTGCACCTTGAAACTAAGAATAATTTTTGTTACCCTTGGTAATTTGGAAGTAAATAAACATTACCGTGATATGAAGATACAAATCTTTGACCAGGGTCCTACTGGCAACTGAGCGAACATTTGAAACAGCTGGTGTAGCTGGCTGAATTTCAGGAACTAACTTCACAGGTTGATTAGGTAGAATATCCACTATAATCTAAGAAAAGGAGCATTCTAATTAACAACACATTAATGGTTTAGTATTTAAAGATGAAGAAACAGAGCATATCCTAAATAAAATGAAATACTACCTTCCAAAACATATTTCCATTAAATTCTTAAAACCAATCAACTTTTTAAAACTGAAAATAAAAGGCGTAACATTAATTTTTGAATGTTAACCATCTAAAAACAAATTTAGAAACACTTAACAATACATGTAATTGTTAAAAAAAAATTAGTGCACTAACAATAATGAATGGAGATGATGTATGTTAAAACTACCTTACAATTTCATTATCTAGAATCCTGAAATGTTATTAATTGAAAATTTTTCACATAGAACTGATAGGAGCAACCCTGACCATGATATAGATTAAAATGTTTACTAATCAAGTCCTCAATATAAACAGGGATAAAAAAGTAACTTCCATATCAGGTCAAGTTTAATCAACATAATTTAAGTATATATTATTCTAAAATTCCTGAAGATGGCATTTATACCTTTCATCCAATAATCAATTTTAAACAAAACACTTCAAACACTTCATTCAACCAAGTAAGAAAATGTGAAGGTAACTAAAGCTAACTGCCATGCATAAAAAGAGTAAACAAACCTGCTCACTGTTAAGAATATTTGCTTTATCCATCATAAAACCAAACTGGATACAGTATGTCCCCACCTTGTTAGGAATTGCTTTATCCCTAAGTTAAGAAGAATGAGATAAGATCACTGGTAACTTTTAAATAAACAGGAAAGAAATTCAAAGCATTAACATTTCTTTTCCTTCCAAGAAAAGTAAATGAGTAAGAGAGTTACTTTACTACATTCAACTTCATTTATCACATACTTACTGCAACATGAAGCTTAATATCAGTCCCTCTTATCTAAACATTCTATCACAAAACATCTAGAACAAAAACTCTGGAAGTGGTAAAAATTGAATATAAAGTGATAAAGTAGTAAACACAATAAATGCTGAATTACATATCAAATGAATTTAGCTCAAATTTCCATTCAGTTTTATATTTCAAGTTTATCAACTATCCAATTAATCTTATGCTGCTTTGTTTTCCATTTATATGTTCTAAATAAATAACTATGTAACTAAATATATATATAAAAGATATTTATTGTAACTAAATTATCAATAAGGAACTTAGTAACAGGTAGACTTACTATTTTGGCCACAAACAATGAAAACATAAATGATGGAGTAGCCAAATAAATAAAATTTAGGAGTAAAACAACTATATACTGGTATCTATCTATCCATATATATATAAAAGGAAAAATAACACCTACTGCCTCAACAGATGATGAAACCTAATGTTATTCATGATAAATAGAAGTTCTTTTAGCAATGATTACAAATGAACAGCCTGATACCGATACCTACCCAAAATAAAGACCCTAAAGCAAAGATCATAGTTATGAGTGAAATGCTGAAATGTCCCTTTTGGACTGGGAATGATTTTAGAATAATCACTCTCATTGTATCCATTCAACATTTGACTCTAAGTCCTAGCCAGTGAGGTACAGCAAAGAAAAGAAATAAAACAACTAAGGATTAGAAAGCAATAAACCTATCATTATTCACAGAGATGAGTGTATAAATACCTAAAACTTTATTCCTGCTACTCGTCTGTAATAAGAAAACAAAACTCAAAACAGTTAGATACATGCACATATAGTAATATGTATCTATCAGTGCACACTGAAAGGACTCAATTCCAGTGTGATTACATTATTAGATTCAAATGTGTAATTTTTAATAAAAAAAAAAACAAACCCAGAAGGCAAACAAACAGTAAAGTATGGGAAAAATAAATCAAAACTGTCCCTGAAAAACATAAGGAGGCTGATACACTAGACAAGGACTTTAAAACAAGTGTTATACAGAGTCTCAAAGAATTAAAAGGAGATGTGAAAAAAGTCAAGAAAGTAATGTACAGAAAAAGACAAAAATATCAATTACAGATAAAACTTAAAAAGAAACCAAAAGCAAGTTCTGCAGCTGAAACATACAGTAACTGAAGTGAAAATTTCACTACAGGTATTCAAAGGCAGATTGAAGTACGTAGAAGAATTAATGAACTTGATAAGACAGTGGAAATTATACAGTTTGAGGAACAGAAAGAAAAAGGATAGAAGGAAAGTGAACAGAGTGTAAGGGATCTGAGATACATCAAGTGGACCAACATACACACTGTGGGAATTCAAGGAGAAAAAAGGGAGAAGTACGGCAGGGACAATTTTTGAAAAATGGCTGGAAATTTCCCTAGTTTGATGAAAGACATTAATATATATATCCCAGATGCTCAAGGAACTCCAAGTAAGATAAAACTCAAAGAGACCAACACCAAGACACACTAACACAAACTTTCAGAGGACAAAGAAAAAGAATATTAGCAGCAGCAAGAGGAAAACAAATCATTACATACAAGACATCCTCAACAAGGTAATTTCTTATCAGGAAGTTTGGAAGTCAGAAGGCAGTAGGCCAATGTTTCCAAAAGTGTTAAAAGAAACTGTCAACCAAGAATGTTACTTCAAGCAAAACTGTCCCTCAAAAGTGAGGGAGAAATTAAAACATTCTCAGAAAGGAATTCCCTGGTTGGCCAGTGGTTAGGACTCAGTGATTCCATTGCAGGGAGGTGGGGGACCAGGGTGGGGGTAAAGGGGCAGGGTTTGATCCCAGGTTGTGGAACTAAGATCCTACATGCCATGCAGCATGGCAACATTCTCATATAAACAAAAGCTAAGAGAGTTCATTACCACTACACCTGGCCAAGAAGAAATGGTCAAGGGAGTCCTACAAGGTAAAACGAAATAATAGATAGTAACTTGAAGCTATGTGGGAAAATAGGGCTCTCAACAAAATTAAACACACAGGTAATTGTGAATGCTGGTATTACTGTAACAACAATTTGTACCTTTTGTTTTCTATTTGGCTTAATAAACTAATACATTTAATGAAATAAAGCAATTATTAGTTCAAAAGGCAAAAAGACATTTCTAATAAATGAAGCCTTAGACACCATGTATCCAAAACCATTTACAGATTTCAAAGTACAGAAGAAAGAAGCAACACTTAAAGTCACAGTTAAATAAAAAAACTAGTTCAGTTTTTTTATTTTGTAAGATTTTAAGTTTAGAATTATAGAAATCTCCTATATAATAAAATATTATAAATGTTCTGAAACAGAATTCTTCTGATGTTTTTGATAGTTCTGAAAGCAAATATATCACAACAATCTTTCCCCAAATGATTTTGCAAACTTTGTAGACAAAATATTTTCTATTTGATCATAAATTATTTCTCCTTAGCTAAACAGGCACATGTTGCCAATGCTGATTAACTCTAACAAAATATGCATTAAAATATGAAATGATCTGAGAAATACCTGAAGTAGAAGCAGCCATCTTCTTTGTCAGTATCCTTTATTTTATTACAACTAAATATTTCTGCCTAGAAGGAAAAGTGGGAATGGAGAAGAGAGAAATCACATTTAGCATAGTATATTTAGGATAGAAACTTACTTTACCTTTACCAAGTGTGAATCCAGATCACATGTAGATTGATAAATATACACAAACACACGTCTACATATATATATATCTGTATCATGCATACGTGACACAAAAGTGAGATTAGTCACAGTGGAAAGATATACCATTAATTATTAAAGGACACATAATAGATCTTAACAGACATAATTTTAAGGTAATAGCAGCTTGGTGGGACCAATGGTATAAATTAAGGAAGCTAGTTTCCTAAACTGAAACATAAATCCTAAAAGGCATTATTAAATCAGGATCCCAGATACAGTCTGGTTTATTTTCCACAGTTAAGTTTGTTTCAGCTCAGCACTGTCTGGTATGGTAGCCCATAGCGACCACTGAGTGCCTGAAACGTGACTGGCTTAGACTGAGGGATGTAAGCATAAAACACAGCAAATTTCAAAGACCTGGGAAGATGTGAGCATGCAAAACATCATTATTAAAATAATGATGATTTTAAAATGCTGAGTATATGGTGAAATGGTATCTTTTTAATATATTAGTTTAAAACTATATTAAAATAAATTTTATTTATTGTTAATGTGGCTACTAGCAGAACTTAAGTATCACATGTGGTTAGTATTGTATTTCTATTGGATAGTGCAGCTTTAGACTCTCAAACCCTCTGTCCACTCCACTGCTCTGTACTCTATCAATCATTTTTCTTTCTCTTTCTATATTATCTCTTAATGATATTTAGTGGTTTTCTGTCTTGTGCTATTGCTCTTTAGACTTCTGAAACATACCCTGGTATGTTTTTTAAAAATCTAAGTGATGGAATGGGTTACTTTCTAGTTCTACAGGATATATACACTGCATTTTTATATTAAATTACATTTAATTTTATGTTAAACCTAAGAGCTACTTTTAACTTCTAAAATGCTTTCTATGACTTACATTTGCTGGCGGTCGGTTCCCACTGTTTGCCACTTTCCACATTTTCATGGAAATACGTGCTGGATTAATATTTTTAATGATACTGTCATCTTCAGAAATAACGGTAACCATAAAATCTGTAATAGGGAACATTAAAGAGTTATTTTCTTTCTAGTTCAATTAGTGGATCTGGTTAAATCTATGTCTTAATACATACATCTTCTTTAAATATTAATAATAAAATTCTGATGAAGAAATAAAACTATTCTTTAATTAGTCTTCCCCAACTATTTGTCTACAGAACTATACAATCATAACGGGTATCTGATATAGATCAACAGTGCTAAACCCACATAAATCTAATAAATACATCTTTGATCCTTCAGCATTGTAAAGATGATGATGTACAACTCTCTTGTGTTTGTATAAACACATTATGTTCCTAATTCATGCCATAAATGATGCTATAAAGTGAGAGAAAAAAACCCCACATCTTTGCCATTAATAGTCCTTTGTCTTATTTTCACAGTCTGCCAAGCAGCACAGGGAACTATATTTAGTATCCTGTGATAAACCATAATAGAAAAGAATATGAAAAAGAATGTGTGTATGTATGTATAACTGAGTCACTCTGCCATATAACAGCGATTAAGACAACACTGTAAGTCAATTATACTTCAGCAAAAAATAAAGAGAAAAGTTAGACTAAGACTCAGCAATCTAGGTCAAATGGTTACAAATCTATATGCTTTATGCAGTCTGTGAATACAGTGTTTACTTTCTTTTATGATTTTTCAATAGGATACCATAGTTAAACTAGTAATATTCCCTTATATTTATCATCTATAATATTCATTGGTCACCTATTACAGTTTTTATACAGGAAATAGGACTTATCTCCTTGAACAGATTTAAAAGTTTATGTATATACATAATTATTTTAAAATATTGTTAAATTTCACTTTAAAATTTCTGATCTGCTTCTTTCACTGCACAGGAATTCATCCATTCAAGAAAATCAAAGTCTTCAAGAAAATGAACTATGCAAAGCAAATATAATTGCCTACTGACTTGACAGCTGCCATATTACAGAGGAATCGTCTGCTTAGTCGACTGTCTCCTACATTAGGCTGAACTCAATGAGAAGTGCCATGTTCATTACTGGAACTAAGAATCTAGCATAGTGGGTGGACATAGCAGGTATTCAGTAAATGTTTGCTGTTACGAAGTGTCTTTAATCATAAGTTATGTGATGTATTTCTATCCAAATTAAGTTGAACAGTCCTCAATTTGGTTTAACAGTGCAACATATTTAGTGGAACACATTCTCGCAGCTCCTGCCATTCAGCAGTTCATACTTCTTTGGCAGAATCTCACAATTCAGTGAATGAATAAACACAAACTGAACTACTTTAAGCTATTAGCTTATACATGAACTTTAAGTTCATTCTTGACCATTAGAGCAATGTAGGATATAGAGGAAAGGGAAAATAAAGCCAAGTCAAATATACTTTCTTTGCCATTTAAAAGTCCACAACATGATTGCTTTTTTATAATGTTGAACACCTGGGATAATTTATCCTATTAATCTAAGAGGCAAATTATTACCACAAATTTATTTTAAAACTGAATTACTCACCAGTGAAAATACCTCCTGCTAAAAAGGAAGCATCCTTGTCATATTTAACATTGAGACGAATGGGTTTTTCAGGGTCTGGAAGAATCATTAACTTAATTATGGGTCCTTCTATGGTATTCTTGTTATAAATGGCTTTAACCTGCATAATATGTTCTCCTCTAAAAAAAAAGAAAAAGGGAAAGGGGGGAGTGGGGTTCAAATTGTATTAGTTATAATTAAAAATCCTGAGACAATTTATACAAAGTTTAACTTATTTAGGAAACCTCTCCACTCCTGTTTCATTCCAACTCCTAACACTAAATAGCGGTTATGTATTACTCTTAACTTCAAGTAAAAATAAAAATCAATCTCTATAATACCAGTAACTATCAAACATTCAGTTCTTACCTAGGGGCAAAAACACTCAACACTCCAAAATTAGCCCTGCCCCTTTCATCAGTTTTATGCTGTTGGTTTGAAGGAGTGAGCTAAAAACAAAACAGAACGGTTAATTAGAAAATTCTACAAATCAAATTCTTTTCCTCTATTATTTAAAAAGCTACATTTTCACACACTCTAAAATCTAAAATTGTCTAATTTAAACTAGCTGAAATAATATGTAATCACATAATACAAAGGATAACAATCATTCACATTGATCAGTTAAACTAGAATTTTGTGTATTTCAACTATTAAGTTGCAGAATTCAGTGTTCACTCTTTCAATAATGCTGATATATCAAGTGAAGTTTGGTCACATAAATACAGAAGGTATATGCCAAAACTGGGGGGTTGTGGGAGATAGTGCGGGAGAAATAAACATAAATACACATACATAATTTTAAGTCAAGGGATAACACCATGTCTGTCGTTAGTTACTTCATCCTTCTCTTAATGTTTACACAGATGTGCTTCTTAAATCTTTGTTGCTATACTACCTTTTTAGTGATAATCAAGCTTTTACTTTTAAATGATTAAGAATCAGTGGCCACATTTCCTAATCACATGTTAGAAGAATCTTTCAGTCTTTTGAAGATGCTTCTCTAAAAACGAGGCTCATACTCTTATTTGGGGTACAATATAATCATTATTTAACTCTCTTGGAAGCGAACACTAATAACAAAAGTAAATTCGAAGACTGTAGTAGCAGAAAATCAGACTCTCTTCTAATCCTAATACTTAACTTCTGTTTAACGGAACCTAAAGATTAGGTAATTATGGTACATGCAAACAAACAAAAAAAAGCAATAGTTGGTGAGACACAATTAAAAAAAGAGTAATTCAACTGCTAAAATAAAACCCTGCATTTGCATCTGTCTCATTTACCTTCCAATCTATCCTCTCTCAACCTCTTTTTCAGTCTTTCTTCCATCTGGGTCCTAAATCTTTGCTGCTAAGCCAGAAGTCAGTCTTCTATTTCAGGTTATATAACAGTAATACTATAGTCCTTTTTGACAGGTGTAAGACTTTTGACCCTTTTTACTTTACCTTGAAAATTAGTCCATGTGGATGATAAGTCATTCCTGGCACTTTAACCTCCTGTAGAGTTTTTACTTTTTTTTTTTGAACTGCACACATGGCTTATGGGATCTTAGTTCCCTGACCAAGGTGCACCCACATCCCTTGCAATGGAAGCATGGAATCCCAACCACTGGACCACCACAGAATACTCCTCTGTACAGCTTTTAAGATAAACGAGTTGAGTCCTGTGAAATCCTTACTGAAATTCTTAACTAATGGATTAATTTCAAGAGAACTGTGTACTTACATAATACAAACTGTTCGTATCTACGAAAATTATAAAATCTCTGGAGGGATACTCAAGCCTGGCTGAATACAATTCCAAGATCTCTTTTCTATGTTGCCTGGCAACAACCTGGCTAGGACAAATGAGTTCCCTTCAACCAACAGGAGACACTTGTCAAAATACAACCTTGCAAGGGCCTGATAGCACCTTCCCCTTTCCCTCGCAGGAGGGGATCCAACTTTGTGTGAGACATCCAAAGTCTTCTCTAGATCCTAACCTGACTATTCCAATACTCATGTTAACAACTAGTACCTAATCCTGGTACTAGACAGAATGTGGTCCACTGGAGAAAGTGAAAGTGAAAGTAAAGTCGCTCAGTCGAGTCTGACTCTTTGCGACCCTGTGGACTGTAGCCCACCAGGTTCCTCCGTCCATGGGATTCTCCAGGCAANACTCGTTAGAAAAGACTCTGATGCCAGGAAAGACTAAGGGCAGAAGGGGACGACAGACGATGAGATGGTTGGATGGCATCACCGACTCGATGGACATGGGTTTGGGTGGACTCTGGGAGTTGGTGATGGACAGGGAGGCCTGGCATGCTGCAGTTCATGGGGTTGCAAACAGTCAGACACGACTGACTGAGCGACCAAATTGAACCTAATTCTGGACTTCCTGGTATCCAAGCACTATGTTTGCACCCAAACATTACAAGGCCATGTTCATGCTTGCTGATTTCCCTAGACTAGGTGTCAGTAGAGGTCCAACAGCTCTGCCCAGGTAGCTCTCCAAAAGGCAGGCAGAGCACAGCTACTCATATGACTCTCTTGCTTCACCCTTAGAGCTTTTAAGTTTCCCCAATAATGCCTGTTTCATAACCCAGACTGCAGGTCATTGTATCTAACTTCTTCCACCTTGTCAGCATTACCTATTCCTAATCTGAAATTCAGATATTATTGTGTAATGAAGTCATAATTAAGGACTACTATCTCTTGTTACACTGTTTTCAAGATATAAACTGTACTCCCTCAAAACAACTATTAAAATGTTAGACTGACAAAATAAGCAATGAACCTGGGCAAACTCCAGGAGAGAGTGAGGGTAAGGGAGGCCTGGCATGCTACAGTCCATGGGATCACAAAGAGTCGGACACAACTTAGTGACTGAGTAACAAAAATAAAACTAAGCAATAGTGAAGATTATATAAGACTATTATGTTTTTTTAAAAAAGAAAGGTAACAGCTAAAGACATGATGATCCTGAGAATGAAAGCCAAAATTTTAAGTGAGAATTATTTAAGGCTGTTTAAAACTTACCTTTAAATTGTTAGCTTTTACAAGACTTATTTTAACCTGTGGCACAGGCGCTGGATTATCCCACTGATCACAAAGTTGAACAATGAGAGGATTCTGCAATTCTCTTCCATTAATCACTGGAATGGACTAAACAGATACAAATCTTTTAAGGAGCATTAAAACATGCTGAACAACATGATTACTATTCAAGTGAAACAATCACTCAATTTATCTGTTTTATTCACAAATAGCTCCTTCTACCAATTAAAATAAACTTCTGAAAGTCAATTATACTGTCACTAATAATACTCTTCTTATAGAAATGATTAAAAATTTGATAAAAGGGAAAATATATTTGACATTACTGGCTTCCAGAGCCAGTCAGGAATTCTGAAAATTACATGTTGCAAGGACTTCAATGGAAACAGAAGCTTATCTTAGGCTCTCATATTTAGCACTGGTCAATCTACAGTCTAACTCCTCCATCAATTGTTGGCACTCTGTCAAGTCTACATGAAGCAGTATGCACAGCTTTCCAGCTTCTAGTCAAATAGGGATAGTCATGGATAAACTTAAAACAGTGCAGACTTAAAGTGATTCTTGCTTTTCCCTTAATCCAAGTAAGGCCTGTGTAACTCTGGGAATTTGTCTGTTGACCTAGGTATATCAAAGAAAACCCATTGTCAAGCAAGAAACCTGTTAAAGTCCAATCCTCTGTACCAGATGTTAAAAGTTAAAGAAAACAGAAGATAGGAAAGACATAACTAGCAAAAAAGGAAAGTGATTTATCACCTCTCTCCTACTAGTAATGTTCCCTCTGCTTCCTTCATCCCTCCAATTATGTTAGGAGGTTGCTAAAAAGTGGGAGAAACATCAATAATGTGTTAGGAACTTTTTTTAAAAGATAGCCTTGAAGCTGGTTTATGCTTGAGTACCAAAAAAATTTTCATGGATAGACTATATTCTATGTGCTAAAGTTTATAAAAAGCCTGAATACACAAAAAGTGCTGATGTTTCCAAATGTAAACACATCAGGGTCTTTATTTATAGTTATATAATTGCCCATCTATCAAACATCAACTACCTGGTAAAGAGTATCTTTCAGTAAACAACTTACAGCCCAAGCTATTAGCTGAAAATTCTTCTGGGTAGGAGTGAAGAAAGGAAATAACCAAAATCAAATGCTCATGATTTGCCACTTAATTTGTTTCATTTATAAGGAAGGAATTTGTTTCTTCATTTATAAGGAAGGACAATACATCATAATGTTGTTGAAGATTAACTGAAAAAATATATGTATATTTATATAATTTTTCTATTTATCATGCTTAGGTGTTAAATTAGTTACCCTGTGTGTAGACGAGGGAGGTTGGTCAAAAATTAAATTGGAAAATTCTAGGAAAACCACATATTCAATGATTACATTTTCAGCCTTACCCATATAAGAACATATATCTCTTAACAGAGAACTGATTTTAGGTTTTATTTTTAAAGCTTTTGGATTTCAGTGGTATCTGCACATAAATCCTACAATAAATTTTTGAGTTAACAAGCTGTCATTAATTTTTATATTCCCCTCCTACAAAATCATTTAAAAATATGAACATGTAAGGATTTTTTTCCATCTCAAAGATACCCAATTATTCCATGATATTGTCAGTCAACAGATTCTTTATTGACATCATTAGGTTTCTAAGAAGACATTGATTTATGCAGTAAATATGCTTTTATATAAAAATAAGTGCACTGGCTTTGCAGTACAACTCTTCATTCAACAAATGTTAAGGAAAAAATTGTTTTTAAAGCAGTCATATTTTTTAAATTTACAAATCAAAACAAGACTGGAGCAGAGATATATAAGCTTTTCTCAGATGATCAGTTCCTTTGTGGGATAATTTCCTCTACTACCATGGTCATGTGAGATGATTTTCCACTAGAAAAAATAACCTTTCAACCAACAGATAAGGCCCTGCCACACCAAACCTGAACACCAGAATGTGAACATTTTAAGATCAGAATTCTAAAAATTTAATGAAAATTAAAAGGGAACAGATTTGACAGAGATTTGCAAATTAGTATTTAACATATGCTTAACTATATGCACAGAGAAGCAAGTTGATTTTAAGAGTATAATGAATGACTTGATATCTGGCATGCATTTAAAAATTCCAGCAAAAACATTTTTTTAATAAGCCAGTGAGAGAGAACAACGAAATACAATTGGTGAAAATCACTAACTGTTGAAACTGGGGGTTCATTATCTATTTTTATTTTAATGTATATTTTTAATTTCTATAATAAAACTCAGAATTTTAAGTATCACCTTTTTTTTTTAATAAATGAGGGCACAGTGATGAATAAAGTATTAAAATTCATATTACTTTGTCCTTTTGTTATTGTTACTATTGTTACTACTTCAACAACAAAATATAACTTTTGATCTACTAACACTCTGAAGCAGTTAGTAGGTCAAAATATTGGTATTAAATTCTTTCAATCAAGGCAGCAAGGTACTTACCTCCTTTAACTCTGGCCAGTCTACAAGGAGAAGTTTAGCTGGTGGCCCAGAAACTAGCTGCACTCGAATAAAGTCAGAAAATTCACGCCAAGTAAAGCAAAGATCCTTATTTCCAGGGGGACCTGGAATAAATCTGACGCCTCTCACACTTATACTTTGTGTATTTTCCTAGTGAGGAAAAGCATGTTGAAAAAAACACCAGGAAGATCATGTTTAGTTTTCAGGAAAAAGAAAGAAAATGCTGTCACTACCTATGTGCATACAGATGTGTTTCTGGTAAAACAACAGCAAGTAAAACACATATGCCAATATTGGCGTGCCCTGAATTTCATTTCCTGAGACAAGAAACTGAAATTCTCTTTTGTGAGGGAGAGATCTAAAAGGTTCAACCTATGTCCTTTTTCCTTATCTTTTCCTAATTTCCCTCTTCTTTACACTTGCAGTGTCTCCTTTCTGTTCCCCAAACAGCCACATATGTGCCTGCCAAACAAGCTCCTTCCCTGCTAGCCACATTTTTTACCTACATGTTGAGATTACCAAGGGTATGTGCTTCAGAAGACCAGTACATTTTATGAAGATGTGGAAATAATCTTAAGAAACAATGGCACATTAAAATCAATATTTTAAAAAGACTTTAAAAACAGTGTTACTTAAAAACAAACAAAAAAACTGGAAGGCTCTTTTTTATGCAGAGACTAGGGGTAGATATCTATTGTTTCTATGAAAGTGAGTCAAGACGCTGCTGCTGCTGTTGCTACTAAGTTGCTTCAGTTGTGTTCAACTCTGTGCGACCCCATATACGGCAGCCCACCAGGCTCCCCCATCCCTGGGATTCTCCAGGCAAGAACACTAGAGTGGGTTGCCATTTCCTTCTCCAATGCATGAAAGCGAAAAGTGTAAGTGAAGTCACTCAGTCGTGTGCTACCCTCAGCGACCCCATAGACTGCAGCCTTCCAGGCTCCTCCATCCATGGGATTTTCCAGGCAAGAGTACTGGAGTGGGGTGCCATTGCCTTCTCCGTGAGTCAAGATAGTACCTATCAATTGTAAAATGACAGTAGAAAGAAAGTCAACTTGACTGGAGAATGAGCCATGGAAGGAGACAGGGGTGCTGCAGCAGAATACTATGGCGTACTTAGGCCCCTAAGCAGACAGATCTAACCGCACAGTATAAAGTGCTGACAGGTGGCATAAGATGGGAACTGAAAAATGACACTAGATTTGGTCAGGTGGCAGAAAAACTCAAGAGGCCTGCCTGGGAATGAGACTGAAGAATGTGAAAACAGACAGTATACATAACTCTTCCAAGGAGCTGTACTATAAAAAGGAGAAAAAGAGGGCAGTACTAGATGGACATGTTTCAGGGCCAAAGGAAGCTGAGAGGCATGAGAGGAGAGACAGTATGGCATGTTTATATGCTGATGGGAATCTAACAGACACGGAAAACAAGATGTAGGAAAACAGGTTATAATTAGTTGAAAGAGGATGGCTGTCTATGCATAAAGTGACAGGAAGAAGAGACTGTTCGTGTACAACAGTGGTTACTATCTGACTTCATCTACACAGAGGGTGAAGCTAGACATGAAAGCATCTGGAAGCCATAGATCAAACCTTATCTTTTACAGTAAGCAAAACACCATTAGAAGTTCCTCAGCAGTGCTAAGATATTGTAGAAAAGGCGTTCTGAAAACTAGAAAATAACAGCCTAGTAGGTTAGTGGAAACAAAAACTCCAGTTAGGAAAGGCAACGACGAGACTCCCATGATTATTCTGTTGGATAAAAGGGATAATGGAGGCTCCAAAAGAAGAAGAGGTTTAAAAACCACTAAATGCCCTAAATGGATTCAACTTTACTTGAGCCTTAGAATTCCTTCTTTCTGACCTGCTCTAGGCTGGCAGGTTCCTTGAAGGCTCAATTCCAGCATCTTTTCTCGAAAACCATTTTTAATCTCTCCAAGAATACTTGTTTCCTTGCTTGCAGAAATAATTTCACCAGGAGTCTTATTTTTCAAGCTAATCTCAATTAACTGCACACCTGCACACTTTTACAACTAGTGTTCTCCCAGGTATCCTATTTAATGCTGAGACTGAGCACCAAGAAATTTTACTCAAATAGCTATGTGAAAAATGACCTTTGTACACATGTCAAAATACTTAGGGATGAAATGGTATGATGTATAGAATCTGCTTCAAAGTGACAGGTAAGGGGGAAGTGATGAATGCTGAAGCTGACTGGTAGGACCATGGGAATTACTTATACTACTTATGCTATTTTTGTGTATGTTCAAAATTTTTGTGTATGTTTAAATTTTCATAATGAAAATTACTTTAAAATGCGTTTTACAATTTTTCATTGTATACTGTAATCAAATTTCTCATTTCTGTTTTTACCAAACATTCTGTTATATATAATTTGAATGGAACAGTCAACTATTAACAGGAAACAGTCATACCTGAAAAGTAGTTTTCAAATGTGAGCTATCAAGTCCAATCCCAGCAATTCCCAGTGCAGACAGAGAACTTGGTGAAAATGCTTGAATCTGATTCCCATACTGATCTGTAACAGTTGTAACTAAAAAGGGAGAGGAAGTTTAATTTTACAGTATCTTAACATGATGTTGATGTCACATGTTTTACCATGAATATTTGAAGGAAACAATTTAGTGTCATGAATAATCTGGATATAAGAAAAATATAGGATATGAATCACATTCACATTTATTTTACACTAACAAAAGTCAACATTCTTTTCAACCAACTTTTCACAGGTAGGTCAGCATAGGCAAAGATAGGGAAAATGCTTCAACCTTTTCAACAGTGGATTTTAAACCATTAACCATATATAAATCCAAAGTTTTCCTTTCAGATTATGTATGCCAAAACATGAACATAAGGACATATTATAGAAGTGTTTTAAAGAAACAAAGTGGATCACACTAACCTATTTCTCCTTGAAGCTCTTGACCCATCTGTACCGTTTTTGCTCCTTTTAATTCACATTTTAGATGTTTAGGTTCATCTGGAAGTGGTCTGAAATTGATTAACAAATTAAAGGCCTTAATTATACTATTATTGTAGAAAAAAGTTTCAACATGCTAAGGAGTCACATATGTAATGTTCATTTTCTTAAACTTAAAAAAAGTATCACTATTAAGCCAAAGGGAAATAGAGAAAAGACAGCTTGCAAAAACAGTAGAGAATACTGACCAAAAAAATAAATGCATGTTAGATCACAGTTATCTATCCTGGATTAAAAGAAAATTATGACATGAGAGCACTGAGAAAAAAAGCAGATGGGTTGGTAAGAATGACTCATCAAGAGATCTGTCTCTGACTGAAGAGGGGTACATCTGATCATTTTATCTCAGGCATAGAGCTGTTCTAAGTGTTGGAATAGTATGGAAACGTGTACAGAATTAAAGTAGAAAAGGTTAATAAAAAAGAGGCAGCCAAGGAACTGACCAGAGTAAAGGACAGGTCTTCTATATATTTACTTAAAGTTTCCTCTTTTCTATCAGGTAGACTCAGCTTTGAAAATCACCACTAACTAATGAAAGAATTCCTTCTGAGCAACACACTGCCTGATCACACTGCATCTTTTGTATTTCTCATGCTTTTGTCATTTTCTAAGAGTTTTCACTGTTGCTTGTCCTAGGAGGACATTCCTTTAACAAAAGTTCTAGTTCTGGCAGATACTAAAGGGGCAAGTTAAGTAGAGGCTGAGAGTGATATTAAGAATGAATCACTATCATCAGTGAAGCTTTATTCCAAAGACAGCCTGTTTCCAAGAAGTTGTACAAATTTCTACATTAAAAAATGACTTTGATATGTATGCTTTGGTGAAAAGCATTTTTGTCACCATATGCTGAATATCTCCAAATGTAATATGCTCACACACCTTACTGTAAATGCACTTTCCAAAGACACATGGTCATCTTGGAATGAAACCTGGCAATAGCGCATGTCTTTCACAGATGTCGGCACTTGCACATCAGGAAGCAGACCCTGCAGCAAGTGCTCTTTGTTAATCTCAGGAGTCCAGTTAACCTAGAAGGGAAATTATATACTTAAGAATCATATAAAGCTTACTCCAATGTCTTCCTACTGCCAGTTATCTTACCAACCCATCCTCCCCAGTTCTAAGGAAAAAGGCAGGCCCTTTATGACCATAAATGATGGTGGTTCATATATTACCAAGAGAAAAAAGTTGTCTTCTTCATTGTCTTCCCTGTTAATACTGCCACATCTTTCAATGCAATGAAATAAATATTCCTAAGTCATTCCTTTAGCACTTCGCCACAGATTATTACTCTGGTCATAGTTTAAAAAAACCATGGGAATCAAATCATGTGAAAAGTTACAGTCAATTGTTTTTGTTTTTTCAAAAAGAATCTTACTATTACAGGTTTTAAGTGAGATATAAGTGGACCCTATTCAGCAAGGTGAGAAAAGTTAAATTCACTATATAATTACCATCCTGGCCACATCTTGATCTTTATCCACTCCCAAATGTTTTTAGCTCTAATTTTAACTTTACATCTCTTAAACTCCATATTTTGTTATTTGATCCATTTTTTAAGTTGACTACCCCACTCCATTTTACTTTTAAACTTCCAATCGTTTCTATTTAAGACTTTTAGTTCAACTTTATGCTTTTAGCCTTTATAGCTGTGGTTCTTAAATCACTGATATTCTAATATTGTGATCCTACTTTACGCCGTTCTAACTTAGTTACCTTATTATCTTTGTAAACCACTGTTTATTCTTTATACCTTTTTTTAAATAGTGGAAGCAGCAAGTAGGAGTTGCACATAATGGCTGTCTTCACTCACCCTAGCTGTGCTCTCTGCTCAGAGAATTCCTATGTCTGCTTAGAGGATTTCTGTATCAGTTTGGGTTGACTTTCCTTGGTAATAGATAATCCTCTAAAGACTACACAGTCACTTTAAGTGTATACATTTAATAAAAGTATAAATATCCTTTATAGTCAATAAAGGTACATGTTTTAAAATATCTGGGACCCAAGAAATATATCATGACTAGAATTAAGGGAAATGTGTCAAAAGCAGGCCATGAGCTTAGAGAATGGCAAAAAGAAGGTTATATACAGAAAGAGGCTCTCAAGTCAATGTTTATTCTTAATCCTAGTAAGAAACTAAACTGTGGAGACATTATTATGAGAAAGCAAGGTATTGTTCAGAAGCCAGGTTGCTAGTACCACTTTTAAACCACTTGCCTTCAGATTTGCTGAGAGATAAAAATGCTTGCCTCCCTTCCAAGCAAGATAAGGACTATTTCTCTCACAATCTTCCCTTCTCTTATTATGGAGGGAAAAAATAAACCAGCTGGCCAAGGGCTATTCCAAATATGATTTTAAAAATCATGTCAGCTGAACCCGGTAAACAATTCTTACAAGATATCAGATCCTGTATCTTGGAGACTCAGGAAGGCTACAGAATTTAATACTACAAAAAGAGGAGACTTCTCTGGTGGTACAGTGGTCATGACTCTGCACTTTCACTGTCAAGAGCCCGGGTTCAATCCCTGGTTGAAGAACTAAGATCCCACAAGCTGTGCAGCAGGGCAGAAAAAAAACACCACCGTTTCAATCGAGTTCTGTTACGTGGGCTGTTCAAGTTTCAGCATATAGAGTCACCCTTTCAAGGTACAAATGCTACATTTAGATGGCAGGTCTGAGGACCATCTGAAGCTAGTGAGAACTGACAAAATCACTGGGTACAGGTAACAATTTTAAAGATTGCTATACCAATTTCAAATGGCCAAATCAGGGGTCTGGTCTGTGGTTCACAATACTGTTCTAACGTTTGCCTTTAACAGACCTTTTCTTTTAGTGCCTTCAGAAGAACTACAAAAATACTGCTCTGGTCAAGTGGAGATCTTAATTGTGAACAGAAATATAGTTTATCAGGACTGGATTTTTGTTTAGGTGTCAAAATCATTTCTCTAAGCACAGATTTGACACATTCAACATTCCAATCTAGTGCATGTTAAAATAAGAAAAACTTTATTTAACCTGGGGTTTTAAATAACAGAGCTGTTTTGCTGGGATAAAAGTCTTCTTAGAGGACAGCCTATATAACTTGTTCAGCCTTCCAAGCAAAAAATGTACAAAATTCTTGCAAAGGATCTATTTGAGATACCTACTTTAATTTTCTCTGCCAAAGCTGATGTTATATGGATTTCTCTTTCTCCTTCATCATACATTTGAAAAATGAGATTATGCATAACATCTCCTGCTATCCAGTTAACCTCATCCTGATGTTTGATCTGGATGGCCTTCTGTCCTTCCACACTGAATATCTGTAATCTGGCAACGTGGCTACTGGGGAGCAACTTAATAGTCTTCTCCACTGGTGCTACATCTTTACAACTCTGGGAAGAGAGAAAAACACAAATAACATACTGAATAAAAACACCTGTACAGAAAACATAATTTTTGGCTTTTATGGTGAATCTTTCATACTAGGAATTTATTTCCAATATTATAGGAGATCATCTTATATACTGTTAACAATTATAGGTTCTCTCATTAAGAGGACACTGTACTATTAGCAAGTCCATATTCTATACCATCAAGTTATAAATAATGAAAGTGGTCACATTGTTAAAACCTAAAACTAGCATGCTGCTGCTGCTACTAAGTCGCTTCAGTCGTGTCCGACTCTGTGCGACCCCATAGAAGGCAGCCCACCAGGCTCCCTTGTCCCTGGGATTCTCCAAGCAAGAACACTGGAGTGGGCTGCCATTTCTTTCTCCTAAAACTAGCATATTTGGACTTAAAAGAACATTCCTCTTGGTAAATCTGCTTAAAAGTGTTGCAAACTTCTGAAAGTTTAATCATGTGACCCAGATTTGGTGTCAGCATTTATTAATAAGAACAAAGGGGTAATAAATTAAGACTGTTCTACAAAATCAGAGACAAATAACTGCCATAAAATATATTACTTAAGGATTTTAGAGCGTTTTAAATTCATTTTTTATTGGGCTAAGTGGACAGAGTTGCTTGTAGCTAGATAAGGACTCTAGGTGCCAAGGCTGAGCAGTTTGTAATTTGTCATAGGAACAGCAGTGTGTCAAGAATCAGCAGAGATGAGCTGGTATGCTACATAAATTGATTTCAGGCACACGAAATTAAAACACTACACAATCATCTCAAAATTTAGGTATAGTGCATTCCATAGAATACAAGAAATTCAAATCTAAACCTAAAATACCTTTACGATCCTGCTTCGTTAATGTCTCCTTCCTCATCTACTTGACGTCATTCTATCAAAGCCCATTCACACAAATAATGACACAGTCAAAATTATTACCTCACAGGGTATCAGGCAAATAATCCACCTGCTGCTATCATAAGCACATCTTATTTGCCTGATTCAAAATTAAGAGTCACTGTTTTGTGATAACATTTTTAAACTGCATATTACAGGTATACTGTGCTCTTTGTTTTAACTGTTTTGGACTCTTGGTTTTCAGCCTGCTGCTGCTCTGCAATATTTATATAATTGTGTGTAAATGTTCCCTTGCTTTCAAGCCCAGCTTTCTCCTTAACAACAAATATTTCCTTTCTGAATTGTCTTGATCTTTTGCAAGACAATATACTCAAAAACACAATACTGAAAAAAAGGAAAAGCATAACAAATGTTTTAAGATTATCAAACATAACTAGTTTGAAAAGAAAAGAATTAGAATAAAGTCAAATCATCTCATTCTAATTTTAAAAAAATAAAAGGTTTTACCCTTTTGAGGCTCAGTATATGTTAGCTGACGTATACTTAGTTGGAAAAACATTGGTTAATCAACTGATTGGGTAATTTGCCATCTACCACCACATCAATCATGCAGAAATCACGTACAGGTATTTCACTTGCGTAAGTATCTGCTGTCTCATTTAGCATTCTTAGGAAAGCAGATGCTTCTATCACCTGCCTGCCCTCCTCTAGGCTGGCCTCACCTTCAGCCATGATGAACGCCCAGGAACAAGGGTCCTCCTGGCACATCAACACAGCATTCTCTTTATAGGATAACACTAAGAAAAACCATGTATTTATTTTAAATTATACATACATATTAAATATTCATATATCCTTCAGTGGTGGTTCAACAGGGACATTTATTAAACTTTCTAAGAAATAGGTGTAAACTATAAGAAACAAACGAATAAAACAAAACGGATAATTGTTACACTCTAATAATAGGAAAAAAATAATTTTAGGAACATACAATCAATAATAGCTATAGATATTATAAAAGGTTTGAGTAAGAAATTTCTAATATCTGATGCAAAGTGTTATTTACTATACCATTTCATTTTTGCCTTTTCTTCCCTCTGGCTAAAAGAATCACAAATATCTCATCTTAAAAAGTCAAACAACTTTACATGAAATATTATAAAGCTATTAAAGAGTATTTGAATAAAAATTCAATATAATACCAACGAAAAACAGTAACAACTTACAGGTATTTCAATTTTTGCTTTAAGTGTCTGGTCTTTTTTAATATTCTGAACTTGAATTGCTGGTCCTGATAAAATACTGGTTCCAGAACTACTGCAGTCCACAACATAGACTGGAAGGTTTGGAGCACCTGAAAACTATTGGAAGCATACAAAATAATTTAAGATCCCAATCAAATGCAACTGGTTACTCAAAAACTTAAAACTTCAAAAAATATAGTATAGCTACTATTTCTGACTATAAATTAGAAAACTGTAGGTATAATTCACTAATATCCTAGACAATTTCTGAATGAAGAGAGTAAGTTTCTACAATTCTAGGTAAAATATACTGATTTTGGAAGAAAAACCAACTTCCTTAACCATCATTCTTTCTTTTACTCTACCTATTTGGGTTTTCCTTTCCTTCTTGAGTTCTTTTACTCATATCCATTTACCCATCCATCATCCTAAAGGATAATTGTATCATTCTACTCATAACTGAATACTTTATCTGAAATGAGGAGGATGGACAAAGGAAGGAGCGGGGAGGAATATGTAGTTCAATACTTGGCATACTTGGGGTCATTATTGGATTAGAGATGTTGAAAATTATTGGCAATGAAATAGCCCACAAATTTCTGCATAGAACAATCATTACACAGTCTAGATACTATATAAGGCTTACTATAAAAGAGCCAAAAGATAGAGTGATTTCCAGTTATCTACAAGGGCACTCAAAATCTACACATTCTTATCTTACAACAGCTTACCTTACAATGAACAATCAACTTTGGTTGTGCTGTTATATTGTCTGATTCATCCAAAACTTCGACCTGAAATGGGAAAGCTGTTCCATTTTCTATAACTAAAATTTCAGAATCAGGTTTCACTTTCAGTCGACGAGGAGGACCTACCAGAAAATTATATAATGAAAATGAGATTCAGGTTTCCAAAACTGAAAAGTTAAAATAGCAAAAGAAACAGCTTTTAACATTTTAAGTTTTAGTATCTTTTAAATAATGCTGAGAGAGAAAGAAATATCCATGTTTAAACACTTCTACCCCCAAATGAACAGATTCTACACCCACCCCCAAATGCACAGATTCCCAGTTGCATTAAAATGTCTGAGGTCTAGACTCGGTTTTATCGACAAGCTAAGACATGTGGTAACTCATGCTAGAAATCACTCAAATGTGTAAAATACTAAAAAAGATCCTGGAAAACAGTATTCAAGAAAAAAAGTAAAAGTTTATTAAACTACTTTTTAAACTTTCTATCTTTTACACAATGACTGATTTCTCAGGCACACTACATACCTCTATTACATAATTTTGCTCAAAGGATCAGTTCATGTAATGACATAACCAGACAATTTACTTGTTAGACTGCCCACAACCCTTTGACATCCTAAGGAAGCTGCACCATAATTTTCCTCTAAACTAATAAAGAGGTTTTACACTTCAATAGCGCATGACCTAGTGTGCCCTGTAAACACTAATATTTTAAAATATGACCTTAACCAAGAAGGTACTGTTAGTGTCATCCCCATTTTATGCCTGAGGAAGTTGGGATCCAGAGAGAGTAAGTATCCTGTCCAGGTCACATGGCTACCAGGGGCAGACTTGAGTCACTGACCACTCTGACTACACAGTCCCACTTTCCACCTTACAACCATCACTCTCAACTTCTAAAAAAAATTCTCAGCACTATCTGGTTCATAAGAACTTCCCCTGAGATCTGAATAATCCATACATTTTAGCTAACCTTTCAAAATAAAAGCATCATAAGTATTAATACAAAACAATTTTTTTTTGTACTTCTACCAATGGGCCAATCTTTACTTCTTTATCCATTCATGCTTGAGGGAAAGCTAAAACTACATGAATCTGTGAAAGGAAATAGTTAATATGTTTCTTTTTCATTAAAAATTTCATTAAAATCAGTTTTTAGGTTGATATATCATTACTCAAATTAACAACATGAAAGGATAAGAAACTCTTCCTTTAGCTATATCAGAAAAAGTAAAGGACAGATCCAGTTCTATATAATCCTAATTGTACATTCTTAAGAATAGTTTCACAATGTGTTTTCAATATTCACATTATTCTTTTTTTTTTTTAATTAAATTTTTATTTTTTAGTTTGTTTTGCTTTACAATACTGTACTCATTTTGCCATACATTGACATAAATCAGCCATAAGTGTACCTGAGTTCCCAATCCGGACCTCCTCCCTTCCCCCTCCCTCCCCACAATATTCACATTATTCTTTCAGGATTATTTTTAGAACTTAACTCAAGTCTTCCTAAATGTTACCCCGTTTTTTAATTGATTATTTCTGTTAGTGTTATGCATGACGTTCAAATGTATTTTCAAGACTTATACCATAACCAAACCAGAAAACACTCACCTTTGTAAGTGTCATTATACTTTATCATAAGAATATCATTTAAAAGGTCANAATATTCACATTATTCTTTCAGGATTATTTTTAGAACTTAACTCAAGTCTTCCTAAATGTTACCCCGTTTTTTAATTGATTATTTCTGTTAGTGTTATGCATGACGTTCAAATGTATTTTCAAGACTTATACCATAACCAAACCAGAAAACACTCACCTTTGTAAGTGTCATTATACTTTATCATAAGAATATCATTTAAAAGGTCAATGTTAGGAATATTTCTTAAAATAATATTACCTGGAAGCAATCTAAGTTTTAAAATCTGTGAGTCTTCTTTTAAACCCGGCAGAATAACCTTCAGATTAAAATTCTGTTAAAAAAATTATTTTAATTAAATTCAAATCCTAAATACTCAAGTAATTTACCACCTCAATTCTGATTTATTTTTTGCTTTTCATTTTCATATCATTATAGAAAGTCACTCAGCAAATTTATATTGACTAAAATTATTATATGTATGTATGAAAGAAATGCAGGTGAAAAAACTGACTTATATTGCTTCTTTACGGACAATACTATCTTCAAATTCAAAAGGCATACCCTCTGAATAATTACCAGAATTAGTATGGGCATTATAAAAAATCTGGAAAGAAATAAAATGGAAAAAACCCAAAATCTAACACATATCTAAATATAATGTCATGTTCTAGATTAGATTCTGGAATAGAAAAATACAGTGTAGAAACTGGCGAAATGCTGAAGTCCAGAGTTTTGTTAAAGTATTATATCAATGGTAATACTGGATAAATATGCAATGTTTATATAAGATGCTCAACAGAAAGCTGAGTGAAATACATGTGAACTCTCTATACCATCTCTGCAACTCCTCTGTAAAAATAATTATTTCAAAATAAAAAGGTTTTTAAAACCTAGAAATCTTTTTAAGTACATTTATTAAAGTCAAAATTTCCATGAATTTCAAGTTCTTCTTCCAGAAACAGCTTAATTCAGGAGGATGGACAGAACTTGCTCTTTGCTTTAATGCAGTAAACTCACATGCTCTATTTTAAACATTATTTTGGCAGGGGAAATTTTTTAAATATATATTGAAGGTAATGAAACAATGGGGGGAAAAGTAACATATCACTTGAATTATTAGCTACAGTCTTCACATTAGTCATAGTAATCTGTTAGCTACTCTATACACTTAACTGAAAAATTACCTTATTGCAGTTTGCCTCTACCATCCCTAACTTTATTCCTCCCTTTTCCTTTATCCAAATACCACTCAATATGTTTACAAAGTAAGCTAAAGTTTCTTACATTTTTGTTCGTATTCTAAGAAAAATATTGAAGAATAGAAAAAGAACGAGAAAAGAAGCAACATAGTACTAGATAACTGCTGAAAATGGCTTTGACTATGAAGAGACTGGAATGAAAATAAAGACAGTTGAAAATATTTAGCTCCTAACCATTTAAAAAAGAACAGTACCAAATATGCAGGTCTTCCTCAGAGATGAAAGTGGTAATGGTGTGTGAGGTGACATGATGCTGATTAATTCCTAAGAACCTGACATTACTGCCATCTTGCCACCAAACTAGGTTATTCAATTTTAAATGTTCAATTTCATTTTTACCATGTAAGAAATAAACATGCATTATAACATGTACATACAATGCTTACCTTGCCTTGACAAGAGTTTACAGGGCCCTTAGCTGTAACACCTCGAATGACACAATTTGGTCCTTTGGTTATTTCTTCATAATGTAAAGTTAAACCACTGGAAAAAATAATTTATTTTTTAATGTTTCCTTCATTATCTACAAATAAGCTGCAAATGTTCTTTTTTCTTTTGGGGGGGTGGGGGGAATGGGCCTGCACCACACAAGTTGTAGGATCTTAGTTCCCTGACCAGAGACTAGACATCGGTCCTCAAAAGTGAAAGCACACAGCCCTAACTGCAATTAACTGACCCCAAATTGCAAACTCCACACCCAGTCATCAAGATACTTGGCAATTTTTCTTGAAAACATGAATGTGATAGGTTATATTCACTTTACCATGTAACAGAGTTAAGATTTCCTTCAGTTTTTACAAACTCTTTATCATTGTGATGAGGATCACACTCTGGTTTACTGTTTATTCAGCCGTAATATTGTTCCCTTTCTCTTCTGCCTTTGTGAAGAAGTGTTCTAGGCTGACAGTAGGTTTTGTTTTTATATATTTCCCAACACAAAGGACAGAGGAAATTCCCAGGATGAACAGGAAAGAACACAGAAGGACAAACGTAACAAGCTTAAGAGCTGATCCATATAAACCACATCACAAAGTTCCAAGGAGATGTCTAAAGAATAAGAAACTGACAAGTTATCAAGGTACCAAGCATCTTGAAGAGACCAGACAGCTGGCAGAGAGCTACTTGGCAAAATAAAAAAGTATAAGAGCTGTACAATAAAATAAGTAGCACTTACATAATTTTAAAGCAAGCACTAAATACTAATCAAGCCAGTGTATAACTTTACTAAAAAATGTGGGGACAGGAAGGAGGTTTATTTGTAATATAAATGGCAACAACAGAGTGTGTCCTCATCTTCCTTAGCCATAAGTCAAGAGATAAAGCTTAAAACTGAAGAATCAGGAAGTAGTAACATAAAAGTTACTTACATATATGGCAGCAGGTACCAAAAAATTCAAGTAGAAAGCTGAAAGTGGTTCTGAGAAGTGGATTATTGGTGAGGTGGAGAGGGCAGAACAACTACCCTTTTTTTTTTAAATAAGCCTTATCAGCCTATTTAATTCTCTAGGCTGTATGTGTGAATTATTTTTATTTTAATTTAGTTAACACTGGGAAAAAAAAAAAAACCTACTTGACAAAGATCTTACTTTAATGAAGATAAATACACACACCCAAGCCACCAAGACTTTTTCTTTAAGTCCCAAATCTTATCTACCAATATGTATGTGTGATAGAGACTCTGTAAGAATATCTTATCAAGGATAAGACAGAAGATATAATTAAAAACAAGGGTCAACTAACACACAAATATTTCCCATTTGTGACTAGATGGATTAAATTTTTAGTGTTCTTTATTTTTAAACAGGCTTCCCTTGTGGCTCAGACAATAAAGAGTCTGCCTGTAATGTGGGAAACCAGGGTTTGATCCCTGGGTTAGGAAGATCCCTTGAAGAAGGAAATAGCAACCCATTCCAGTACTCTTGCCTGGAAAATCCCATGAATGGAGGAGACTGGCAGGCTATTTTTAAACATAGATGTTTTAAGTATTCAACTCTTCCATTACAGTTTAATATTCAAATGAATGCAGTATATAAAAATTACTTTTTACAAAAGAATCACTTTTTGCACAAGAACCATATTTTGCAACTTAAGAGAATATTTATAAAAATTCATTTGCAATATTTTTTATAACTGATTTGTTTTTCGGGAACTTAACCATGATACAAATCTGGACACTAAGAGCTTCTAGAGGCAAATCCTATATTCTTATTCACTTTTATGTCTCCAGCTAGCAAATGCCTGGAACACAGTACATACTCAAATGATTAAAAGAGCAAACGATTACACCGAAAGGGGGAAAAAGTACACATCAATAGCAAAAGAAAGCATACATTAAAAAGTGAGCCCCAAAGACAAATCTGGCAGAAATATGAGAAAAAGAATTTCTCCCTAGGCATCTTAGAAACAGGTAATGGAAAACAATGAGCATCCTCAATTATATAACTGGACTTTTCATCGCTATTTCTTAATATAAGCTAATCATTTCATTCTGTAGGGTTACTAAGTAAAGGCAAATTCCAAGGAAGGACCAAATTTCCATAGAAAGCATAAATTTTATTGCTACAGTTTTAAAAACAAACTGAAAAAAATTCTACTAGCAGGTTAAAAGCCTACCAGTAGGTAACCGCTAAGTTTAAATGCCCATAATTTCTAAGCAAAAAACAAAATAAACATTGTATAGTGCATAGAACTGCCAGGAGACATCATATCATACTTGCAAAAAAAAAAAAAAAGGGAGTAAGACAGATCTATCATTCTCAACCAAGTAACTGTAACAGCAAAAATTCAGTCCAAACAAACTTTACTAAAGATAATTCACATATGACACTACAGATGCAGAGAACAGCTTGGGACTAACTAAATTCCCCAGATATCATAAAATATCAAACATTTAAAATAAATCTGAAGTTAACACAAATAATTTAAGTTAAAAGAAGTGAATACTGAGCAAATATGAACATTCAGATTACCTTGCTTCAAAAACTGGCTGAATATCAGTAGACAGTTGACTAGTATGACCAAATTCATCCTGAAACTCCACAGGGATATTGAATGGGACTCCAACACGAAAAGGAGGATCCAAAAGACCGAACGAAAATTTCTCTGGTTTACCCTCTTAAAAAAAAAAAATGAAAAGAAAATTCATCAGTCACAGATTCACTGTAGGTAAAAACATCTATTTACATACGGAAGATTAAACTATGATAAAGATGGCATTTTAAATCTGAGCAAAATTTACATAAATTATATCTACAATATACCTGTGAAAATTACAGATTATCTTACATATATAAATAAGTCTAGAAACAGATAAATGTGTTTTTAAACTATGAAATTATTCGAATATAATAACAAAATGTTTACAATTTTATCAAAGGAAAAAGGGAAAACACAATATTCAATAGCTATTCAAAAATATGTGTGACAAAGATTAAAATATTTTAGTAGATACAAAGTCAATAGAGAAGCTCCATATGAGAAAATATTTGCAATGCATGCCATAAAGGATTTAAATCCTAAATACATTAAAACTTCCTATAAACAGCTATTGTTAAAATGCAGTCTATAGTCTAGTAGTTTCAAGTCATCCCCTGTGAAATTATTAGAAATGCAAATTCCAAGATTCACCTTATCCTGTGTCAGATACTCTCGGAGTGAGGCCCACCGGTCTACAGTTTAATAAAGCCCTACAGGTGATTCAGATAAAACTCACATTTGAGAACTAGTTTTATGCTATTAAAATGGGCATAGACTTTCACAGAATGACAATGTCCAGTACAGGCTAAAGAGATACACAACTTAATAATTAAATAATTTAACCACCAACTAAGCTAAATAAATACTGTAATATAGCTTGGCCAGCAATGAGCATAGGGAAATAGGAACCCTCAGTCTGTTGGTGAGGGTACATAACCTTTTAGAAGGGCAACCTGACAGAAAATACATATAAAATCTTAAAGCACATATTGATAATTTCAGTTTGGCAATTCCACTTCTTGGGATCCACTCTAGAGAAATTCTAGCACATGTACACAAAACATCATTTCCTACCCCCATATAGAAATATAATGTGTAATAGTCCCAACATGGGAAATACATGATACGTTCACCAAAGAAAACTGCTTAAACTACCGCACGTCCCTATTGTGGGAAGTTCCATGGTTGTTATTTAAAGAACATGGTAGATCTGTATGTACAAAAAAGGAACACTCCTCAAAGTAGCCTTCTGATTAGAGAAATAATCCCAGGCACTTAAAAATCAGCTCTCTAAAACCCCATAATAATATGACACCACACAGCTTTTAAGAGGCCTAAATCTTCAAAACAAGACCGGGAGCTGACTGTAGCTCAGATCATGAACTCTTTACTGCCAAACTCAGACTTAAATTAAAGAAAGTAGGGAAAACCACTAGACCATTCAGGTATGACCTAAATCAAATTCCTTNAAATCTCTTGGTGTTAAGAGATAGGAATTGTCCCCATTTTTTGAGATTTTTCTACTAACTTGTAGTACACGCTACCTTTGGGAGAAAGGATAACTCTACAAATAGAAGAATTACCAGTGAGTTGAGTAACAATCAAAATAACGGCATCGTTAGCTGCACAAAAGCCACAGTGTTGTTTTTCGACTTTTTACTCCTTTTGCTCTTATCTTTACCTCTCACCATTTTCTTCTAGTTACAGGCCAAAGTCATTGCTTTTTAACAAACTTAATTACAGTGCTGTTAACAGTGCCACTGTAAGTGTAAGCTTCCTTATTTTTCTATAAAACAAATACAGGATTCTGTTTTGATAGAGTGCTTTTTTTTTTTTTAACAGCAAATAGTTCGTCACAATACACACATCTAAGACTACAAGTGCCTAAATACAAAAGCATAATGTCACACTCACTAATAATTAAAAGGACAATTCCTCTTCAATTTTCTTGTCATTTTTTTTACCACGCATTTTGAAACATAAATTACCTTGCCATTTCATCTTCTACATATTTTTTCACCGCTTTCTCAGCAACTGTCCTATCCAGCTTTGCAATTGGCACAGTTTTTATTTCATCATATAGTGCCTGAGGTTCCTGAATAAGCAAAATTTATACCAACATTTCAAAAAGCTATTTAAATTTAGTCACAACAAGAATATTGATTTCTTTCAAAAATATTTTTGCCCTAATTAAGTAGACAAATCATAATAACTGTTATTATATTATACCACAGTGTTATTTCCATTTTCAGATAAACACCCTAGGCCTAATTAAATGCAGTTCAAATCTTAACAAAAGCATAGTTTCAGGAAGGATAAAGGGCCTCCCTGGTGGCTCAGACAGTAAAGAATTCGCCTGCAACGCAGGAGACCAGTGTTCGATCCTCGCATTGGGAAGATCCCCTCGAGAAGGGAATGGCTGCCCACTCCAGTATTCTTGCCTGGAGAATTCCACCAACAGAGGAGCTTGGTGGGCTAGAAGCCCCGGGGGTCACAGAGTCAGACACAATTGAGCAACTAACACTTCTTCATAAGGATAAAGCCCACTCTAGTTTTGTTTTTCATTCTTGAGATAGAAGTCTGGCTCCAATGTTTATGTTTATGAGCCTTGAATGAATGTGCACTCTAAAATTACTGTGAAATTGGCAATAATATTGTAACATTTGTTAAACATTGGGCACATAGATGTTAAGTTCTACAAACTACTAAAAACATCAAATATGAAACATAAAACATCATGCTCCCACTCCTGTAACCAATGTAAAAGCCAAATACAAGTCAAAAATAGAATACCGTATCTTTAAGAATTAAGCAAAATAAAGTAGTAATACCAAGAGACTTTGAAGACTATTTTAGGTTACCTGGGTATCTTACCATTGCAATTTGAACCTCTCCTCCTGTAGCATATACTTCTCCATCATGATCACCATAGAGAAAAAATTTCACAATGCTTCCATAAAAGAGAGGAAGTGTCTTGATTGTCTTGACCTAACATTCAGTTTTAAAACAAGGATTTAGTAAAAACAGGTTTAACAATTTACTTAGAAAAACAGGTTTAACAATTACTTAACAGAACTATTTTATACAAGGGGAAAAACCCAGCATCTATTATTAGAAAAATTTACTGAAAAAAGCACTCTATAAAGTTGTATTTGTGAAGCTTTCCACTTATTTGTAACATCTTTGAGAAGACAGTGGCTTCTTCATATAAAAATGTCATAGTTATGCATGTGTCTAAAAGGTCCATAATACCTTCAAATGAATGCAAGCTGTCTCAAATCCCCATAAAATGTTGCTTGCAGGGTGTGAACAGTGACTTACAAAGTTATTGTTTCTTTCCAATAAATTAGCACAAAACTTGTGTATATATATCCCCCCCCTTACCTGGCCTGAAAACACCAGGTGTAATTTCCACTAGTCCAATTCAAAACTTCTCAACTACAAGTACAGCAAGAGTTTATATCCAATCTATCCCTCCAGCCTCATTTCACTTCTGAACTATTTCTCTTCACATATAACAGTTTGCAGTAACCCAGCTCTGCTGCTTTTCCTGATCACTCCCTCCTTGTAACTTCCCACTCGACTTCATGGATATCTTATTTCCCTGGTTTTCTTCTCTCTCGCCATCTTATCCCTTTCCTTCTCCTCTGTCAGCATCTCTTTTTCATTTTCTAGCTTCTAACTGTTGGAAAAGCAGGCTCAAGCCACACTCACTACTTCACGGTGACTGCATCTGATTCCAAAGCTTTCACTATGATGATGATAGTGTCACATCTGTGGGTTTATTACTACCTTCATAATAAACCCACTTCATAATAAACCCATTCTGGGCTTCCCAGGTAGCTCAAAGGGTAAAGAATCTGCCTGCAATGCAGGAGACCTGGGCTTAATCCCTGGGTCAGGAAGACCCCCCTGGAGAAGGGCATGGCAACCAATTCCAACATCCTTGCCCGGAGAATTCCATGGACAGAGGAGCCTGGTACCAGGGCTCCAGTCCATGGGGTCACAAAGAATCCAACACAACTGAGCAATGTTAAGTTAATTACCTTCATAATTACTTCTGTAAACCTGAGCCACTACCTCTTTTAAGTTCCTCACAAAAGTCACTTCATGCACAAAGCGTTGCGTCATTTATTCTCTTATTCCAGGCCCATCCGAAGTCAGAAAATTCTCTCCTTCTAAACTATGAGAGCACTACTCATTCTCTCTCTTCAATGATTATTCTTACGTCATCTCTATTTTCATGCTGTAACGGCCTGAAGGACACAGGACACCCCTAGATCTCTATAATCTTCATAATGCCGTCAACAGCATAGTAACTTACGAGCTGCAGACAGTAAAAAATTTGACGAAAAACCATTTCTTCATATCACATTAAAAAAACAAACCAGACTCTCTATTTGAGTAAAGTGAAGTACAAGAAACAGTAAAAATTTTGTTAACTGAGCCTTTGGCAAAAATCTTTTTTTTTTTCCTTACTGTCCTATTAAATTACATGGTTATAATCAATTTGGCCTTTCCTTTCTTTTCTGGCTCCTAAGGAGGCAAAACTACATACATTATTTTTGGTTGTTGACAAATTCTAATAACTCTAATTTAGTTTCAAATTCTACTAAAAATTAAGTTAAACTTACCAGCTGTCCTGCTTTGTATATTTTTCCATCCCATTCTATTGCTGAGTAAGTGGCCCAGGGGCCCTGCTTTTTAGAAGGAAGATCAGGACGTGTAATTACTCCTTTAAAAAGGGTGAATTTTATTTGTTTGTCGTACTTTTCATGGCAGTCCTTTAGCCATAAAGCAAACTCTCTGTCAATTTTCATTCGCTGCTCCTGTCAAATTTTAAAATGTTCCACAAAATTTAGCTACTCATAAACAAGTAACAATCACAGACACTTCTTATTCATTTCTTGTTTCCTTCCAAATAACCATCCACCCCAGAAAACCGAATAAAAAACTAAAATATTTTAATGGCTCTTTCTCCCATACAAATTTAGATTTCTATCAACACATTACTAAAGAAAAAACATCTCTGCTATCATCCTTGGTTCATAGGGTCACAGAGAGCTGGACGGGACTGAAGCGACTGAGCACACACTTGGATCGAAGGTTTCAATGGTCAATATCAACACAGATTTCCTTCCCTATTTTAAATCCTAGGATACACTGCCCCCCCTCAAAAAAAAAGATAAACAATGACTGCCTTGGAAAAGGAGAACTAACTGATTAGGGGAAAGGGGTAAGTAGAAGCCTTCTTAATGTGAAACACACACACTCCAACAGAGAAATAAAAAGCTTTATATAAATTAAGCACAGATTTAAACACATACTTAAACATAGACATGGTATATCTATGGTATTAAAATGTCTTGGGGGGTTACTTGGGGGAGAAAAGTTCAAAAAGGCTCTTTTATAAGGTGACAGGGAAAAACGGTTGAGAAACATAGCTATGACAAAACACATTTTAAAAAAATTATGCTTCATACATTTATTCAAAAATAGATCATAAAATAAAATTTGCTTTCTTGTAATACATAAGAAGAAAATGTGTTATGGCGTATCATTCTTCACTCTGCTGAGATACCCTAGAGATTTACACTCCAGTGTAAGCTATTGTACACTGGTTTAATGCTTGTCTTTAGGAGGAGTAGGGGAAGATCATCGCCTTACATGCTTTCACATAATACAAAGTGTAAAGTTACAGAAGTTCGTTGTCTCTGTACACCTTACTCCACACCCCACTACTTCCAAATGAAAATGGGGCAAAATTAAAACTGATTTCAGCTTAAGTTTTTGCAACTTGCAGTCAGATGACCAGTATATCAATCATTAAAAAAATTAGATTTTAAAAAGTTATTCAAATAAGAAATAGATGTACATGGTAAACACCAAAAAATGGCATATATTTTTCAAGGAAACTTTCCCCCTAATCTGTTCCCAGGTACCAACTCTTTCCTGAATCAATAAATTAGTGTTGTCACTTTGACAACTTGACAACAGTATTAAGATTATTAACTAGGAATGAGACTGTCTGCCTACCAAATCTTTTTTTCTGTATTTTAGTCTCAGCCCTCATCTGTATTAGATAAAATTACATCAGATTCAGAAATCTTTTTATTAAGAGCAAAATGAACGTCAGCATGTTATAGGGATACACAAATACTGTGCTATATATTACATTTACTGTCCAGCAACTTTAAATTTAGAATAAATGCACCCGTCTCTTGGCAACATTACATTACTGAAAGAGTAGCAACAAGTAAGTTTCTAAGGTGTTTAGGCAAAAGGAAAGTACACTAGCTCTATTCAACTTTAAAAAAATAATTATCATTCTTTTTCTACTGATTAAAGCAGATTTTAACAGTGATCAATCTCAAATCACCTTTTAGCCCAAAGTATTTTACAGTTCTACCTAAATTTTACGCCCAAAGTTAGATAAAAATTGTATATTTAGGTTACTAATATACAAACAAAGGCTCTCTATTAGATAAAACTCTTATATGCTCTTCGCAAACAGACATGCTTCTGAAGATTCTATTCACCACGTCAAAGTATTGATGAAGATCTGATAAGTTTTATCCCAGTAAGAGCTAATCAGTTTGAAATTTTTGAGTGAATACATAAATGCTCATGAACTAAAAATTTATATTTTTTTGAGTAAATAAAATGAAAAGTATGCAAGTTGTCGGTACAAATCTACACAAGTGACTTTTGCTAAACTTAAAATAGAACACTTCTGCAAATATTCAAAACTTGATATTTAAAATCATACCTGTCCATTTAAAATCCTTGTAAAAAGGGTGTTCTTGTCTTTTAGTTTTAGCTCAAGATCCATAAAGGTCAGTTTATTTGTGCTGACCTGGAATTTGTCATTAGTGAATAAAGCACCAGATATCCTATTGTAGCACTCAAAAGGCGCAAGCCCTCTCTTCTTAGGAGGAGTACACCAGTCAAAGCTTGAATAAAACCAAATACAGGTTAGTTGAATGATAAGACATAAAAACAATGTAATCTCAGCAAAAATCAGAACTTACTCTTCAACAGATGTATATGGTATTAGCCGTCCATTCCAAAAACATTCAAAAATAGGCCTTTTCCCTCTTGCTGCTTTCTCAAGTATGAAACAATCGTCATCATCATCTTCATCTTTTAATTCTAGGACAAAGGAACAAGTGGAACAAATAATTTTTACCACTGAGAAATCAATTTCGATAAATGATATGTTAAAGCTTCTTCGGAGAAATGGTAATAAAATTATTATGATCTTTAACACTGTGTTCTGTAAAACCTAAAAGTACCTTTATTCTGTTTGCCCTCAAAAAGGCAGATTTTCAAAGTGGCTCCACATTACCAACAGTGATTCTCATTAAAAACCAATAATTACATACTCATGAATCTGCGTTAGGATTACTATACTAGCTACTGAGCCTGCCATCTGTAAAACCTATTTATAAATATGGGAGCTTGAATCTTTTACCTAAATCATGTCTCACAACTCTGTTGGAACCAGTACACTCACAGAAAAATCATCTGGAAAATCTACGATGTCTAGAAACAGCAAGTTTGCTTAGCTTAGATAAATTAATAATACTAATTCAAGCTTACATTATGATACAGTTAGAGTTGTATCCTATGTTATGAAGCGCAACTGACTACAACATTTCTATGTTTTGTAATACCTTTTCATATATTCAGATAAATTAGATTCAAGCATTATGATCCTGATATAGTAATACCTCAGTTATTCTGGCATTAAGTCATTCCCCCTGATCCCCAATAAAGTCTTTTTCTCCAAAAAAAAATCTTCACAAGAAGTTCATAAGTAAAAGTTCCTTCCAATCAAAACATTTCACTTGCTCTTAGAGAAGCCCTCTGATCATCATTCAATTAATTGGCTATTATTTTAAGACATCAATTTTAAAAACTTTATCTTTTTGTCTATAAGCATACCAGAATCACAAATGAAAAATGAAAAACAGGCCAGAGACTCAATGGGAGGCAGAGTCACTAAGCAATAATATGTATGAACACTTACTAAACAGAGTCGGGTACTATTCTAAGGACTAGAAGCAGTTTCTCATTCAACCCCTACAACATGTCTATGAGGCAAGAATTATTGTAAGAATTATTATTTCCCATTTCACAGATACTAAAGCAGTAGTCTATCAAATTTTACACAATAGAAAGTGGCAAAGACAGGATTCAAATCAGGAAATTTGGTTCCAAAACACAATACTAAGGATATACTAAGAAACCATTTTGAATGAGAAAATATAACACTGTTAATCTATGAAAACTGAATGCGATCCCAATAATCCCATTAGGACATTTTTATTCAAAGTACAGTACAAAGTGATTCCAAGGTTTATCTAGAAGAGCAGAAGATGAAGAATTATGAATTTTCTCAAAAAAGAACAATAGTGTCTTGTCCTACTGATATCAATATACACTATAAAGGACAAGAGATTCACTATAAAGGACATGTTATTCATGTATAAAAACACAAAACATATCAATGCCTTAGAGCAAACAATCCAGGTTCTATGTACTTATGGAAACTTTATATTATTATGAAAGTGATAATTTTATATAACATTCAATAACTGGTACTAGGAAACTGGAAACCCACATGGAAAATACTAAGTTAATCCTCAAACAAAAAAGATTACAGGTATATTAAAGATATAAACATAAAATAATAAAAGCTACCGAATCTATAAAAAAAATTATAAAAAAATGAGATGTACAGAGCCTTTCTGCAGCAAGGCCTATCAGAAAGCATAAAGAAAAATACCAATGTGACTACATAAAGTTTAAAACTACTTTATAAATATCTACCAAGATAACAGGAAGACAACATGGGGAGTATATAAGGAATACTATGTGGCACATAGCTAAAAGTTCAGTTCAGTAAGAGAAGTACAACATAAGAACATATAATGTTTCTTAGCACCACTGCTTTATTTATCTGGATGTGCATATACACAAAAATTAATAATTACAAAAACTACCACTACCTTAACAACTTAAGACCTGCATGAGGAAAAAATGTTTTAAAATTTATCTAACCTTAAGCCTAACTGATAATTAAGAAGATAAATCACAACTTTGTATTTTGTAGCTAAGGTAACAGATTAACATACTTGATGGAAAGCATGGATCATCAGGGTAGGTTTCTCTATCATATAAGAAAGGGTGATATCGGATAATCCCTTCCACTACACCATCTCCTTCAACATGAGCCTTGAACTCAAAACTATCGGCTGCTGTATTTATATACAAAGTCTGCATGTCATCTTGTATTTCCCTCAGGTTGATAATCTTAGGTGTCTTCCCCTTTTCAAACATAGAAATCTAAAATAAAAATAAAACAAAAACAATTAAATTCGACAGCGACTGCACTTTTGTTTTCATCTATGATCCAACAACAGAAAGGCAAAAACTATTTTTATTTGTATAAATAATCGTCTAGCTTAACAAAATACATATACATTTCTATCTCGGTTAAATAGGTCTAAGGAGTGTCTTAATTAAGAAATATACTACTAAAAAACTGAAAGTAAGCAAAGAAAGAGCTGAAGGATATATAAGTCACGAGTTTATTCCATTCAAGTTTTCCTGCTAGAGGTGTGTCTGTCTGTGCACTCAGTCATATCCGACTCTTTGCGACCCCATGGACTGTGGCCCACCAGACTCCTCTGTCCATGGAATTTCCCAGGCAAGAATACTGGAGTGGATTGCCATTTCCTACTCCAGGGAATCTTCCCGACCCAGGGACAGAACTTGCATCTCTTGTGTCTCCTACACTGGCAGGTGGATTCTTAAGACAGGAAATTCCGCCTGACATGTGGGCAAGGATACGGAGAACTCAACATTCAAATGTTCTGTTCTTCTATATCTTACTTATGTTTTTCTTATTAAGAGACTTCTGTGAACAAAAGGGAAACTATATCTTTTCTTCCCTGCTTTTGAGACATGACATTCAGTAATGGCTCATATCTCTATAGAAGGCAAAGAAAATAGAAACCAGGTACTATAGTAAATAAGAGATCCAGAAAAGTACACCTTAGGAATAATCTCTTTACTTAGACATCAAACTAGAGAAGTGGTTTGGTAAAAGACAAGGACGAGAAGTTGCCTAATTACTGATTGACTTTTCCTATCCAGATTAACCTGGAACTGGAACACAGACCTAGTATTTCATAATACTTTAAGAAAGAATTTTATCTTACTTCAATATCAATGTTGTTGAAAGGTCCAGCTTCCTTTGATGTACGTTGTTCATTCCCTTTTGGACCATGGATATAATAATGATAAATATGCCTAAAATATAAAAGAATAACTTTATACTTTTAATTCACATAAAACTACAGTTCATCCAATCTTCTACCAAAAAAACTTTATTACTACTTTTGGCAGTACCTACTAGGTGCCATGCACAATATAAACCATTTTTAAACATAGTAAACCACATAATGGTAAAAACAATCATGAGATTCATGTATTATTTCCCCTCATTTTATAAATAAAAAACTTGGAAATGCAAGAAAATTATTTAATTTACCTAAGGTCACAGAATTAGAGTGTGAGGAGATTCAAGCCAAGTCTTTTCAACTTTAAATCCCACATACTTAAACTGTATGTTACCAAAAAAAAAAAAAAAAAAAAAAAAAACCCTAGAACTACAAGGTGAAAGTGAAAGTGAAGTAGCTCAGTTGTGTCCTACTCTTTGCGACCCTATGGACTGTAGCCTACCAGGCTCCTCCGTCCATGGGATTTTCCAGGCAAGAGTACTGGAGTGGGTTGCCATTTCCTTCTCCAGGGGATCTTAGCAACCCAGGGATTGAACCCAGGTCTCCCGAACTACAAGGTAAGAGGCTGTAATTCTACTTGTCAGGAACTTTCTAGAAAAGACTCACTCAAATATCAGAGAGTATACACAATTGAGTATTTTTAACTTATGTCCCTAACATGAGTATCATTCTGTCTCATCTTTCTCCTGAAGAAATGAAACAGTCTTAAGCCAATACTCCTAAAATTAATAAATTCAACACCATCACATCAAAAACCACCAATTCAGAAATTTTTTCTATTTTATTTTGGAAAATGTTTAAAAGATTATACTCTGGGGAAATTATTCACATCTCTCCATATCACATAGCCCATCTGCAATCATTTCTCAAGCAGTAGTATTAAATATTCCTTCATCCAAATTTTATCTTTTCAGTTCAGTTCCGTTCAGTCACTCAGTCGTGTCCGACTCTTTGCAATCCCATAAACTGCAGCACGCCAGGCCTCCCTGTCCATCACCAACTCCCAGAGTTCTCTCAAACTCAAGTCCATCAAGTCAGTGATGCCATCCAGCCATCTCATCCTCTGTCGTCCCCTTCTCCTCCTGCCCCCAATCCCTCCCAGCATCAGAGTCTTTTCCAAAGAGTCAACTCTTCGCATGAGGTGGCCAAAGTACTGGAGTTTCAGCTTTAGCATCATTCTTTCCAAAGAACACCCAGAGTTGATCTCCTTTAGAATGGACTGGTTGAATCTCCTTGTAGTCCAAGGGACTCTCAAGAGTCTTCTCTAACACCACAGTTCAAAGGCATCAATTCTTCAGCACTCAGCTTTCTTCACAGTCCAACTCTCACATTCATACATGACTACTGGAAAAACCATAGCCCTGACTGGATGGACCTCTGTTGGCAAAGTAATGTTTCTGCTTTTGAATATGCTACCTAGGTTGCTCATAATTTTCCTTCCAAGGAGTAAGCATCTTTTTAATTTCATGGCTGCAGTCAGCATCTGCAGTGATTTTGGAGCCCCCCAAAATAAAGTCTGCCACTGTTTCCCCATCTATTTCCCATGAAGTGATGGGACCAGATGCCATGATCAAATTTTCTGAATGTTAAGCTTTAAGCCAACTTTTTCACTCTTCTCTTTCACTTTCACCAAGAGGCTTTTTAGTTCCTCTTCACTTTCTGCCATAAGGCNCTCTTTGCAATCCCATAAACTGCAGCACGCCAGGCCTCCCTGTCCATCACCAACTCCCAGAGTTCTCTCAAACTCAAGTCCATCAAGTCAGTGATGCCATCCAGCCATCTCATCCTCTGTCGTCCCCTTCTCCTCCTGCCCCCAATCCCTCCCAGCATCAGAGTCTTTTCCAAAGAGTCAACTCTTCGCATGAGGTGGCCAAAGTACTGGAGTTTCAGCTTTAGCATCATTCTTTCCAAAAAACACCCAGAGTTGATCTCCTTTAGAATGGACTGGTTGAATCTCCTTGTAGTCCAAGGGACTCTCAAGAGTCTTCTCTAACACCACAGTTCAAAGGCATCAATTCTTCAGCACTCAGCTTTCTTCACAGTCCAACTCTCACATTCATACATGACTACTGGAAAAACCATAGCCCTGACTGGATGGACCTCTGTTGGCAAAGTAATGTTTCTGCTTTTGAATATGCTACCTAGGTTGCTCATAATTTTCCTTCCAAGGAGTAAGCATCTTTTTAATTTCATGGCTGCAGTCAGCATCTGCAGTGATTTTGGAGCCCCCCAAAATAAAGTCTGCCACTGTTTCCCCATCTATTTCCCATGAAGTGATGGGACCAGATGCCATGATCAAATTTTCTGAATGTTAAGCTTTAAGCCAACTTTTTCACTCTTCTCTTTCACTTTCACCAAGAGGCTTTTTAGTTCCTCTTCACTTTCTGCCGTAAGGGTGGTATCATCTGCTTATCTGAGGTTACTGGTATTTCTCCCGGCACTCCTGATTCCAGCTTGTGCTTCTTCCAGCCCAGTGTTTCTCATGATGTACTCTGCATATAAGTTAAATAAGCAGGCTGACAATATACAGCCTTGACTCACTCCTTTTCCTATTTGAAACTAGTCCGTTGTTCCATGTCCAAATATCTTTTCAAAATTACACTAATTGTCCTAATTTAAAACACTACTAAAATAAAAAGAAATCATTGAAAATCAAGATCTTCCTTCAAACATCTCAAAAGTGTTAACATCATAAGTTTACAAGCATATATTAAGAAAGTATGCTATAAATAGCTTACCAAGTGTATGTTTCTGTCATTCTTTTTAAGAACAAGAGTTATATTATGTACACTGAGTTCTTTCAGTTAAGAGAAATAATAAAATAGCTAATAAACAGTCCAAAGTCCTATTTAAAACTCTTGTGTTACAGGGCCAATAAATATCAATATTCAAGAAAAAAGGCATTCCTAAAATCAAATTTATTTCTTCATAAAAATTTTTAACGGTTAATATGTATTTATGTACAAAACAGAATTTTAACAGCCCTTGAATAAGTAGAAAAAATATGAAAAGATACCTTACTTTTAAACATGAATTTTGTACAGCATACTCACTTTTGGAGACTAATTCAGGCTAATACAAATTATGGAAACAATCCAATCTATACCATATAATTACAGAGGAAAAAACTTAACAACCTTAAATATATATACTTCTGATTTGATCTAACAGAATATGTACTCCCTAAAAGTTTTCCTCAAGTAGATACACAAAGATTTATTTTTAGATTACTCATTTCATACAGCACATATGCATATTTTTAACAGACTCAATATATTCATTCAATAAACTTTTACTAAGCAACTACAACAACTCATTGGAAACGACTCTGATGCTGGGAGGGATTGGGGGCAAGAGGAGAAGGGGACGACAGAGGATGAGATGGCTGGACGGCATCACCAACTTGATGGACACGAGTTTGGGTGAACTCTGGGAGTTGGTGATGGACAAGGAGGCCTAGCGTGCTGCAATTCATGGGGTCACAAAGAGTCGGACACGACTGAGTGACTGAACTGACAATGTAAGAGGAAACACTGGGGATATAACAGTGCACAAAAAATAATAAACATCCCAAGGTGGGAGGCAGACAAAAAAATAAGTAAAATACATGGATTATAATCCATGCTGCATAGCAAAAGCACAAAAAGGGGATCTGGGATTGATTAGCTGAATTGGATAAACTCTTAAGTTTATTTTAAATGTTATCACAGTTGTCAAAAAACATGGGTCTCTTATTTGTAATGACCAAAATATTACATGTATGCTAAGTTGCTTCAGTCACGTCCGACTCTTTGTGACCCTACGGACTTTAGCCTACCAGGCTCCTCTGTCTATATGCTTCTCCAGGCAAGATACTGGACTGGGTTGCCATTCCCTTCTCCAGGGTATCTTCTTGACCCAGAGATCGAACCTGCATCTCCTGTGGCTCCTGCATCACAGTCAGGCAGATTCTTAACCACTGAGCCCCTGGGGAAGCCAAGTGACCAGTAAATATTTACAGAATAGAGAACCATTTTAACAGCTAACATCAGTGTAATGGCTCCTATGCTGAAGGAAGAAATAGGATAGGATCAAAGCAGACATCCAAGAAGATTCAATGTATCTGTAATATTTTCTATCTTTAAAAAATGAATTTAAAAAAAAAAAAAAAAAAAAAAACCATGTCCTGGATCAAATGTAAATACTTACGTTAACTGTCTGGTCCAAAGATGGAAAAAATTTTTCAAGTACTGTATGTGTTCTGGTTGTACCCCTGTGATAACCACAGCAGTAAAGCTATCTTTTTCCTTCTCCTCTGTGATAAGATGATGTAGAAATCTTTCATCATCATTTGTAATGTGACTAGAATCAGATGGCTACAAGAGTGAAAAAATAATATGCACCTCAAATGTAGTTAACAAACAAAGTTTACATCAACCTTTAACATTCATTTGGATAATTTCAAATACAGGCTTCAAAAATCTTTTGGAGGAAAATCACCAAATACAAATCAGCTGAGTGTGTGACAAAGCCGTAAGGACAGAGAGCCTTTTACGGAGACTGCTAAACTGACATACAAAAAGGAGAATCCTACACCATAATGCTAAACCAATTGTAGAATCATAAAAAAAAGGGAGAAGAAAAATAAATACTGAATTTAAAAATACCTCCCAAATTGAGAACATTTACCCTAAAGTGGAATGAGTCCTTGCTTGGGGTACCTATCACTTAACTTGGTCAGGACCAATGCCCACATTCATTACTAGGATAGAGCCTGAACCCAGCTGACTTAGCCCAAAGGCACTGTGTTTAAAAGGGAATAAAACCATCCTGGGCCCCAGGCCACTTTCAGAGAATATCTATAGTTTGTGGGGAGAGGGAAGGACATGTTTGAGGATAAGAATTTAAAACTTCTCTGTTTCTATTTTACTATGAGTCTGTATATTAAAAATTGCATGCATATGTATGCATATATGTACTATAAGTTGCTGTACACATAAAAACTTACAAGGATAAAGATACACACTGAACTATTAGGAAAAGTGACTTTGTAATAAACACCGTAAGTATGTATAAGTTCCAATTCCTTATAAAGTTAGACTAGGAAAAAATTCAACGAAATAAATCACAAGGACTTTTATCTGGCATTTATGACTAATTTTTTCTTTATAAAAATTTTTACAATTTACTTCAGAATCCAAATTTTAAAGTTTTACTTTTAAAAAAGGTTTTAAAATTTGAAAATTTTAAAATGTTTCAAAGTTGAATGAGTAATATAACAAATACCATGTGCTCACCACGATTCAAATTTATTAACATTCCACTTATTAAAATGAGAGTTTGAATGCAAATTTAATCACTGTTTTGTATTCTACTTCTGTGATTATTGTACAACAAATACTTAAAAACTCAAACTCAGAGCAAGGAAAGTTTATAATCTTATGAACAATTTTCAGGAAGCTGACTTGGCTTTATGAGAAAAGCTATTTTCTGAAAACTTCAGCCTAAGAAAGCACACAAATGATCACTTTTGCTATTCACAAAATTAAAATAAAAATTTAATTTGAAAATTCCATATTTTCAAGTTTTTAAAACAACATAAATATATTAGAAATTGAAAAAAAAGAAATGTTCTTGTCCCATCATCCATCCAAGGTATAAATTTACACTTAATGAGTTAAATGTACCGTACCTTTCTGTTTCTAATAAATCCGCTATATATTGCCTCTTTATTTTTCTCCTTCTTCTCAAAATCTTCTTTAGAAAGTAAAAGTTCATGAACATCCTGGGAGTCTGCAGGCTTACTTATCATCTGTTAGGTATTAAAAAGATTACCTTTTAAATTTGCAAAATTGAAAATGAATAATTAGACAGTCAACTTCAAAATATTTTGACCAACTTTCACTTTTAAGAAATCTTTTTTACTTACTCTGGCTGACTGTCCAACAAAGAAGACAGCCTGCTTGCCCCCAACACCAAAATAGGAAATATCACTATTTAAACTGCGAGGTACTGGCATCGGTCGAACATATCCTGAATGATCACTAAAATAAAACATTACATTATTTCAGTGTTATTAAACAAACGACTTAGGTGCTAATGAAAACTGTTAGAGCAGTTTTATTAAGAGTTAAGAAAATGATCCCCAAGCCAGACAATACCCCTATTCAAATGTAAAAGAATCAGAGCCAAAAGCCAAAACAGCATCTAGTCCAAAGGCTCTCAAAGTATGTTACCCAGGCCAGCTGCATTAGCAAACCTGGAAACTCTAAGAAATGCAAATTCTTGGGCTCACCCCCTCAAATTAGAAAATTTCAAATATCTGTAACTCTATAGTCTTCCCTTCAAAACCCTTTACTCATTCAAAACTCATTAAAACACTGTCTCATGACTAGTGGGAATTACAACAAAGAGATTCTCATTTCCATGTGCTTCTGCTCTGTCATGTCTGGTTCTTTGTGACCCCATGGACTGTAGCCCACCAGGCTCCTCTGTCCATGGAATTCTCCAGGCAAGAATACTGGAGTAGGTCGCCATGCCCTCCTCCAGGGAATCTTCCCAACCCAGGGATCAAACCCAGGTCTCCCACACTGCAGGCGGATTCTTTACTGTCTGAGCCACCAGAGAAGCCCTCTCATTTCCAATGGATTATGACAAATGAAGAGCTGAGACTCAGCCTCTGATTGCAGCGTAACACCACCATGGAGAGCAGGCATCCCTGGTCTCTTGAATACAGGGAAGATCTCCAGGGACACAGTTTCCCAATATAAGACACCCACAAAACTGGGGTGAGGCTGGAACCACAACACCAAGTGGAAAGGGTCAGAGAACAGAGCTGGCACAGCTGGAAAGAACAGATACACAACAGAAAAAAAAAAAAGAAAGAAAGAAAAAAAGAATGAAAAGTATCAAGTGGGACTAAAAACAAATAACTAAAAGATAATATCTTACACAAGTTTAAATGCAGTTCAAGAGAGGAGAGAATGAATAATAGCTGCAAATATTCTCAAATCACTAAAAGGCACAGATCCACAGATTCAGACCAAAAGAGCCCAAACAAGAAACATAAAAAGAAATCCACTTCACAGTGAATACTAAAAACAAAACAGAATAACTAGAAAACACACTGAGAAGATAAAGGGCTTCGCAGGCTTTCACAGCAACAGTATAAGACGGTGGAATATTATTATCTCCAAAGGGCCAAGAGAAAAATGTCAGTATAGAACTGTGAACTAGGGCTAAATAAAGAATTTACAGACAAAAACCAAGGGAATTTACCATTAAGAGATTTGCTCTAAAGCAATGTTCCTATAAGCACAATCTGACACACAAGGGTATCATAAGAATTTTCAGTACACAGGTTAATTTTTAAAATATGTTACAAATTTTTAATTCTTTGTTAGAAAAAATGTTGTATATAATTTGGGGAATTCCAAGTCAGACTTGAAATACTATACAACAGAAGTGTAACTCTGGGAACCTCCAGACCACAACTGTGGTCCAGTGGTTGAGAGTCTACCTGCCAGTATGGGGGACACAAATTTGATCTGTACTCCAGGAGGACTCCACATGCCACAGAGCAACCAAGACCGTGTGCCAGGCAATGGCACTCCACTCCAAGTACTCTTGCCTGGAAAATCCCATGGAGGGAGGAGTCTGGAAGGCTGCAGTCCATGGGGTCGCTGAGGGTTGGACACGACTGAGCGACTTCACTTTCACTTTTCACTTTCATGCATTGGAGAAGGAAATGGCAACCCACTCCAGTGTTCTTGCCTGGAGAACCCCAGGGACAGGGAAGTTTGGTGGGCTGCCATCTACAGGGTCGCACAGAGTCGGACACAACTCAAGCGACTTAGCAGTAGCAGCGGTAATCACAACTACTGAAGCCCCCATGCCCTAGAACCTGTGATCTACAACGAAAGAAACCAATGCAAGGAGAAGCCCATGTATCACAACTACAGAGTGGCCCCCACTTGCTGAAACTACAGAAAGCCCATGTGCAACAACAAACACAAGCAGAGTCACAAAAATAAATATCCAGAAAAACATCTACTTCTGCTTTACTGACTCTACCAAAGCCTTTGACTGTGTGGATCACAACAAACTGTGGAAAATTCTTAAAGAGATGGGAATATCAGACCACCTGACCTGCCTCTTGAGAAATCTGTATGCAGGTCAAGAAACAACTGTTAGAACTGGACATAAAACAACAGACTGGTTCCAAACAGGAAAAGGAGTACGTCAAGGTATATTGTCATCCTGCTTATTTAACTTATATGCAGAGTACATCATGATCCTGGGCTGGATGAAGCATAAACTGGAATCAAGATTACCAGGAGAAGTATCAGTAACCTCAGATATGCAGAGGACACCATCCTCATGGCAGAAAGTGAAGAAGAACTAAAGAGCCTCTTGATAAAAGTGAAAGAGAAGAGTGAAAAAGTTGGGTTAAAACTCAACATTCAGGAAACTAACATGGCATCTGGTCTCATCACTTGATGGCAAATAGATGGGAAGCAATGGAAACAGTGACACTTTATTTTGGGGGGCTCCAAAATCACTGCAGATGGTGACTGCAGCCATGAAATTAAAAGACACTTACTCCTTGGAAGAAAAGTTACAACCAACCTAGACAGCATATTAAAAAGCAGAGACATTACTTCGCCAACAAAGGCCCACCTAGTCAATGCTATGGTTGTTCCAGGAGTCATGTATGGATATGAGAGTTGAACTATAAAAAGAAAGCTGAGCACCGAAAAACTGATGCTTTTGAACTGTGGTGTTGTAGAAGACTCTTGAAGAGTCCTTCGGACTGCAAGGAGATCCAATCAGTCCATCCTAAAGGAAATCAGTCCTGAATATTCATTGGAAAGACTGATGCTGAAGCTGAAAGTCCAATCCTTTGCCCACCTGATGCGAAGAACTGACTCATTTGAAAAGACCCTGATGCTGGGAAAGATTGAAGGTGGAAGGAAAAGGGGATGACAGAGGATGAGATGGTTGGATGGCATCACCGACTCAAGGGACATGAGTTTGAGCAAGCTCTGGGACTTAGTGATGGACAGGGAGGCCTGGCATGCTGCAGTCCATGGGGTCACAAAGAATCAGACAAGACTGACCTGAACTGAAAACTTTGGGAAGGAAGTGATTAGAGATAAAGCACTCTAAATTCTTTAATATGAGAGAAGTGAGATTCCTGAAGATAAATATGCATTTTTAAATTTCAAAGACAACTAGGAAAATAAACATATAAATTCTAAAATATTAAAAGAGAAAAAAATGTAGAACGGTGTTTTCAAAAGCAACAATAAAAAGTTGCAACTAATTAAAAAAACAAATGATGGGATAAAAATATTTTAATTGGTATAAAAAGTTATCATTTATGTATCAGTTTTGAAAATAAAGACAACAATGACCAGGTCAAACAATGTAATACTAGACCTACAAAACAAAGCACACAAACAATAGCTCCATTCACGAAATACAAAGCAACTGCCATACACAAACTCAATCTCCACATAACAAAACATAAACCTGGCCCTCACAAAAAAGCATGCATATATACAAACACTCAAAACAATATACAAATAAACCACACAACCTGTATGCACATTTACAGTGCTCTAACACACACACATACAATGTATATAACACCAACAATAAAAAGAACATCTTAAAGAGACAGAGAAAACAGACACCATATAGTCTGAGAAACAAAGATAAGAATGACAATAGACTTTTCATTGTAAAATATGCAAGTCAGTAGAAAATGGGAATGGCATTTCTAATGTACTGAAATTTTTTTTAGAAAGCGAAAGTGAAACTTGCTCAGTCACGTCCAACTCTTCGCGACCCTATGAACTATACAGTTCATGGGATTCTCCAGGCCAAAATACTGGAGTGAGTAGCCTTTCCCTTTTCCAGGGGATCTTCCTAACCCAGGGATCAAATCCAGGTCTCCCACATTGCAGGCAGATTCTTTACCAGTCAACCTAAAATTCTATACTCAACGAAAATTTCTTTAAAAGGGGGAAGGAGTAAGGAGAGATCCAGACTTTATCAGATATTCAAAAGCTGAAAAAATTTACTGAGAGCAATCTTAAATTACAAAAACTGTTGAAAGACCTTCAGAAATGAAAATTACACTGTGAATTTAAACAAAGGAATGAAGACTACCAGAAATGGTAAACATGTGGGTAAACATAAACTGACTCAGGGACTCAAACTGATGCTTGTATATGAATGTTTACAGCAACACTATTCACAATATGCAAAAAAAGGTAAAAACAAGACAACTGTCCTTTAACCTATGAATGGAAAGATGTAGTATAGCTGCATAATTCAGCTATAAAAAGGGATGAAGTTCTGACATAAGCTACAACATGGGTGAACCTCGAAAAAACTATGCTAAGTGAAATAAACCAAATAACAAAATGAAATAAACAAAATGATAGATACTGTACGATTCCTCTTAAATGAGGTACCAAGAACAGGCAAATTCACTGAGACAAAGCAGAACTGTGGTTATCAGCAGCTGGAGGGGCAGAGAATACAGAGTTACTGTTCAATGGATACAGAGTTTCAGTTTGGAGAACACAAAAAATTTTGAAAATACATAATGGTTATGGTTGCAAAACACTGAATATAATTAATGTCATTGAATAATACACTGTAATGTAATGCTGTATTTTACCACATTTTTAAGAAAATGACTGTTAAAGAGACACTCATAGAAACAGCAGAAAAGTGGCTGACAGAGACTGGGGAGTGTGGGAAATAGAGGCTGGCAAAAGAGTACAAACTTTCAGCAGTAAGATGAATAAGGTCTGAGGAGCTACTGTATATAACGTCATAAGTACAGCCAATAACACTGTACTGTGTAACTGAAATCTGCTAAGAGAACAGAACTGTGATAAATTAAAGATGTATACTATGAATCTTAATTACCAGGAAAACAACAGAATAACAGCTAATAAATCAATTAAGGAAATAATGGAGACACACATACACATATACTCAATTTGAAATAAGGCAGGAAAAAGGGAAATGGGGGGTAGGAAAGATAAATAACAAAGATGGTAACCAAGCATACTGATAATCACATTAAATGTAATTGGTCTAAAGAAAGTTAAAGTGAAAGTTGCTCAGTCGTGTCCAACTGTTTGTACCCTGTGGACTATATAGAGTCCACGGAATTCTCCAGGCCAGAATACTGGAATGGGTGGCCTTTCCCTTCTCCAGGGGATCCTCCCAACCCAGGAATCAAACCCAGGTCTCCTTCATTGCAGGCGGATTCTTTACTGAGCCACAAGGGAAGCCCAGTTGGTCTAAGCATCTTCATTAAAGGGCAGAGATCATTAACTTTCAATATACAACTAAATACTGCCTCAAAAAAATTATTTAAATATAAAGAGACAGTAGATTAAAAGGTTGGAGAAAGAGTTATCAGTTTACTACTACTGAGAATGAAGCTGTAAGAGATATATGAATATTAGCCAAAGTTAATAAAACAGCTCGAGAAGGAAACAGCTACCCACTCCAGTATTCTGGCCTGGAGAATTCCAAGGACTGTATAGTCCGTGGAGTTGTAAAGAGTCGGACACAACTGAGCAACTTTCACACACACACCATGAGAGCAGCACCAGGAAATGAAGGATGAGCAACGAAACAAATATGCAGGTAAATAAAACAGACTACTTTTCTCTGCTTGAGATTTTAAAATTACGTTAGACTACTGAAATAAAAATAACACTGTGTGATGTAGTTCTCAATGTGTATAGTGGTAACACCTAAAACTAATCAATGGGACAGAGTTAAAATACCTAAATTATTTGGTGAAATTTCTGTAATTCACTTTAAGTGGCAAGTGTCCAGTATTCCCTGAAGAAATCATTTAAAAATAAAGGATATTTACGACAACCCTGTCCTTTTACAGAGNAACTGACTCATTTGAAAAGACCCTGATGCTGGGAAAGATTGAAGGTGGAAGGAAAAGGGGATGACAGAGGATGAGATGGTTGGATGGCATCACCGACTCAAGGGACATGAGTTTGAGCAAGCTCTGGGACTTAGTGATGGACAGGGAGGCCTGGCATGCTGCAGTCCATGGGGTCACAAAGAATCAGACAAGACTGACCTGAACTGAAAACTTTGGGAAGGAAGTGATTAGAGATAAAGCACTCTAAATTCTTTAATATGAGAGAAGTGAGATTCCTGAAGATAAATATGCATTTTTAAATTTCAAAGACAACTAGGAAAATAAACATATAAATTCTAAAATATTAAGAGAGAAAAAAATGTAGAACGGTGTTTTCAAAAGCAACAATAAAAAGTTGCAACTAATTAAAAAAACAAATGATGGGATAAAAATATTTTAATTGGTATAAAAAGTTATCATTTATGTATCAGTTTTGAAAATAAAGACAACAATGACCAGGTCAAACAATGTAATACTAGACCTACAAAACAAAGCACACAAACAATAGCTCCATTCACGAAATACAAAGCAACTGCCATACACAAACTCAATCTCCACATAACAAAACATAAACCTGGCCCTCACAAAAAAGCATGCATATATACAAACACTCAAAACAATATACAAATAAACCACACAACCTGTATGCACATTTACAGTGCTCTAACACACACACATACAATGTATATAACACCAACAATAAAAAGAACATCTTAAAGAGACAGAGAAAACAGACACCATATAGTCTGAGAAACAAAGATAAGAATGACAATAGACTTTTCATTGTAAAATATGCAAGTCAGTAGAAAATGGGAATGGCATTTCTAATGTACTGAAATTTTTTTTAGAAAGCGAAAGTGAAACTTGCTCAGTCACGTCCAACTCTTCGCGACCCTATGAACTATACAGTTCATGGGATTCTCCAGGCCAAAATACTGGAGTGAGTAGCCTTTCCCTTTTCCAGGGGATCTTCCTAACCCAGGGATCAAATCCAGGTCTCCCACATTGCAGGCAGATTCTTTACCAGTCAACCTAAAATTCTATACTCAACGAAAATTTCTTTAAAAGGGGGAAGGAGTAAGGAGAGATCCAGACTTTATCAGATATTCAAAAGCTGAAAAAATTTACTGAGAGCAATCTTAAATTACAAAAACTGTTGAAAGACCTTCAGAAATGAAAATTACACTGTGAATTTAAACAAAGGAATGAAGACTACCAGAAATGGTAAACATGTGGGTAAACATAAACTGACTCAGGGACTCAAACTGATGCTTGTATATGAATGTTTACAGCAACACTATTCACAATATGCAAAAAAAGGTAAAAACAAGACAACTGTCCTTTAACCTATGAATGGAAAGATGTAGTATAGCTGCATAATTCAGCTATAAAAAGGGATGAAGTTCTGACATAAGCTACAACATGGGTGAACCTCGAAAAAACTATGCTAAGTGAAATAAACCAAATAACAAAATGAAATAAACAAAATGATAGATACTGTACGATTCCTCTTAAATGAGGTACCAAGAACAGGCAAATTCACTGAGACAAAGCAGAACTGTGGTTATCAGCAGCTGGAGGGGCAGAGAATACAGAGTTACTGTTCAATGGATACAGAGTTTCAGTTTGGAGAACACAAAAAATTTTGAAAATACATAATGGTTATGGTTGCAAAACACTGAATATAATTAATGTCATTGAATAATACACTGTAATGTAATGCTGTATTTTACCACATTTTTAAGAAAATGACTGTTAAAGAGACACTCATAGAAACAGCAGAAAAGTGGCTGACAGAGACTGGGGAGTGTGGGAAATAGAGGCTGGCAAAAGAGTACAAACTTTCAGCAGTAAGATGAATAAGGTCTGAGGAGCTACTGTATATAACGTCATAAGTACAGCCAATAACACTGTACTGTGTAACTGAAATCTGCTAAGAGAACAGAACTGTGATAAATTAAAGATGTATACTATGAATCTTAATTACCAGGAAAACAACAGAATAACAGCTAATAAATCAATTAAGGAAATAATGGAGACACACATACACATATACTCAATTTGAAATAAGGCAGGAAAAAGGGAAATGGGGGGTAGGAAAGATAAATAACAAAGATGGTAACCAAGCATACTGATAATCACATTAAATGTAATTGGTCTAAAGAAAGTTAAAGTGAAAGTTGCTCAGTCGTGTCCAACTGTTTGTACCCTGTGGACTATATAGAGTCCACGGAATTCTCCAGGCCAGAATACTGGAATGGGTGGCCTTTCCCTTCTCCAGGGGATCCTCCCAACCCAGGAATCAAACCCAGGTCTCCTTCATTGCAGGCGGATTCTTTACTGAGCCACAAGGGAAGCCCAGTTGGTCTAAGCATCTTCATTAAAGGGCAGAGATCATTAACTTTCAATATACAACTAAATACTGCCTCAAAAAAATTATTTAAATATAAAGAGACAGTAGATTAAAAGGTTGGAGAAAGAGTTATCAGTTTACTACTACTGAGAATGAAGCTGTAAGAGATATATGAATATTAGCCAAAGTTAATAAAACAGCTCGAGAAGGAAACAGCTACCCACTCCAGTATTCTGGCCTGGAGAATTCCAAGGACTGTATAGTCCGTGGAGTTGTAAAGAGTCGGACACAACTGAGCAACTTTCACACACACACCATGAGAGCAGCACCAGGAAATGAAGGATGAGCAACGAAACAAATATGCAGGTAAATAAAACAGACTACTTTTCTCTGCTTGAGATTTTAAAATTACGTTAGACTACTGAAATAAAAATAACACTGTGTGATGTAGTTCTCAATGTGTATAGTGGTAACACCTAAAACTAATCAATGGGACAGAGTTAAAATACCTAAATTATTTGGTGAAATTTCTGTAATTCACTTTAAGTGGCAAGTGTCCAGTATTCCCTGAAGAAATCATTTAAAAATAAAGGATATTTACGACAACCCTGTCCTTTTACAGAGAAGGAAATTAGGACTCAGAAGAGCAAAGACTTTACCCAAGGCCACAAATAGAATTACCTCAATTCCAAAATGCCATTGACATGGGACTCACCACTGATTTCATAACTGCTTTATAGGGACCAACAAAAAATACACTTCATTAAATGGATAGCTCTGTAGTAAGATCAATTGAGCTTTCAAAAACATGAAAATGTGAAGGGAAAAAGGAGCATCTGGAATACACAGAACTATTATAGAACATCAGCCCCGAGGAAGGGCTTCATGTCAAGGTCTTTCTGGTCCCAAGACTCAGCATCTCTCCATGACAGTCTGCTTGCTGGCTGCGCTGAGCATCAGGACCAACAACAGCAGGTCACACTGAGAACTAGAATCAGTACCACTTAAATCAAGGAGGCAAGAGCCACCCTCCAGGGCTGCACTAATACAACAGCCCAGGCTACCTGTGCTACCAAGCACATGAAACTGAGATTTGCTATAAAGTAATCTGCACTAGATTTCAATGATTCAGTACCAGAAAGACAAAACTAAAATATCTCTCTCCTTAATGCTTATTTACTTTGATTACATGTTGCAATAATAAAATTTTAACTTTATATTGAATACAGTGTAATATTAGATCAGTTTCACCTGTTTCATTGCATTTTTTAATGCAGCTACTAGGAAATTAAAATTACATATGTGGTTACATATGTAACCACATAAAGTTACATATGTGGTTCCATATTTGCATGGAACAGCATTGCTCTAGACCAAGTGTGAGCAAAATGATAGCTCACTGGCTTAATCCTGCCCACCAGCTTTTTTTGTAAATAAAGTTGTATTGGTATACAAAAAATAAATAAATAAAATAAAGGATATATTCAAAAACACTATGAAGAAAATAGTATAGTAAAATATGTTCAATTAAACCACAAAAAGGCCCAGAAAAGACAAATGCAAAACAAAGGGAACAGAAAAGCTAAAACAGGACATATCTGAGTCCTAATGTATCAATAATTACAGTAAACTGGCAGACTGAATTTAAAAATGACCCAACCATATTTTGTCTATAAAAAACTCATTACAAACATAATGAATAGGTATTTTAAAATAAAGTAGATATGAAAAGATATACCAAACATGAATCAAAAGAAAGCTGGAATGGCTACAGTAGCACATAAAATACACTTCAGAGCTAGAAATTACAGGTACAGAGCAGCATTATAGAGGAGAGGTATGGCAACCCACTCCAGTATTCCTGCCTGGAGAATCCCCATGGATAGAGGTGCCTGGTGTGCTACAGACCACGGAGTTGCAAAGAGCAGGACACAACTGAGTGACTAAGCACAGCATACAGCAGCATTATAAAACGATGACAGGGTCAGTTCACAGAAAAATTCTAACGATCCTAATTGTGCATACACAAAATAACACAAGTTAAAGATACACAGAGCAAAAACTCAGAAAACTGAAAAGAGAAGATCAACAAATCTGCAAATAAGTGGAGTTCAATACCCCTAAGTCACTGCTACACAGAAAATCAACAAGGAAAAGATAGGACTGAACAGTATCATTCACTGATGGAATCTGATTGAAACTTACAGAACATGACTCACAACAACAGCAAAATATACATTCTTTTCAGGGACACAGAAAATTCACCAAAATATAGGTCATATCCTACATTATAAAACAAATCTCAACAAACTTTAAAGAACTGAAACAATATAGAACATGTTTTCTGACTATAGTTAAGTCAAACTAGAAAAGCAAGAAAATCTATTGGGAACATTTGGAAATTGAACAACACATTCCAAAAAAGATCTACAGATCAAAAAAGGAAGCTGAAAGGAAAACAAAAATTACACTAAAATCAATGAAAGTGAAATTAAAGCATGTTAAAATGTGTGAGATACAGTAAAAGTAATCCTGAGAAGAAAATTTATAACACAAAATACTCAACTTAGAAAAGAAAAAAAAAAAAAAAAAAAC